>OY735219.1:31615898-31748398 GCA_963457665.1 Thysanoteuthis rhombus
TATATATACATATATATATATATATATATATATATATATATATACACACATAAAATTATATGTAAGTATGAATCTATATTCTGCGTGCATATCTGTAAATGGTGTGAGTATATATATATATGTATATATATATATATATATATATGTATAGAGAGAGAGAGGGAGGCGTAGATAGCAGGAGAGATTACATGTAACAATTTGTCTCTATATAGCATATCATAGTGCAATAATGAATGATTAAAGGCACTTGTTTATATTTGATATCACATATATCATGCATAAATAAGATTTATTTACCAATTTTTGTATATATGGCAGTTTTGTTCATGAAAACTTAAATCTTATTCATCTATAAAAGATAATTTTTCGCTGACAAAAAAATGCCTTGAATCTAAAAACAAAAGATATTTTTGCACAGGAATAATAAATCAACTTTCATATCATCTATGAAGATCAATATTCTCAAGACTTTAGGTAAATTGAGATTAATGCCATTTTGTAGATTTATCCAATTTTTTGCTGGCTTGTCGAAACATATTTTCCAGATTTTATCAAAGATCAATTTTTCATTAAAATATTTCAAGATTAGAAACTATTGACAAGTTGCTATTCTTAATATTCCATGACAAACTTTTCTCCATCCTCTTGCTGACATTTTCTCAACTACATAAAAACTTTAAATACCGTGAATAGGTTACTGTTACTACTATTCTATTACTAGCTTTACTCCATACTATGGCTGTTGAAAACTATTAATCAAAACTGTCACCATCAACATAGATTTCTTCAGTTTCTAAGTTGGTTAGGCTGGCAACAGGCAACACCAATGGAGCTTGAGGTCTGAAAGTTTTGAATATTTACTTACTATTATGTCTTAAAAGGTTGAAGAGGACGGCCAGTTTCCTATTGATGGTTTTACCTGCTTTTCGGAGTAGGTCGATGGTGATGTTGTCTGGTCCAGGGGCAGTTCCTTTCTTTGTCTGTTTAATGGCTTCCTTCACCTCCCACGGGGTTACTTTTGGGAACTCCTCTAGTTGTTTGCCCGTGTCTTGCGTATCTTGCTCATTGTTTTGCAGTCCTTGTTTGGACGAATAAAGTTTTTGGTAGAATTCTTTGGCGCGTTCGACAATCCTGTCTCTGTCTGTTGTTAGGTTTCCATTTTCCTCGAGTATGCTAGTTATTTGCCTTCGTCCCGAGTTGAGGAGTTTGTTTATAGCTTTGAAGCCCCGACCTTTTTCAAGAGTTGATTCAATGAGTAAAGTCCCAGACGATTGGAATACTGCTATAATAATGCTATTATATAAAAAAGGAAACCCGAAAGACCTCAACAACTATAGGCCTATAAGCCTACTCAACTGTGTATATAAACTTTTCACAAAGATCATCACCAACCGAATCACAAAAACACTCGATGAAAACCAGCCACGTGAACAGGCTGGCTTTAGAAGAAGCTACTCGACCATGGACCACCTGCACTCGATAAATCAACTGAAAGAAAAAGCAGCAGAATATAGACTACCACTTGCCGTAGCATTTATCGACTTCAAAAAGGCGTTCGACTCAGTAGAAATCCCTAAGGTCATGGAGGCCATCAGTCGGCAAGGTGTAGATCCAGTATATGTTGAAGTGTTGAAACATATATACAATCACGGCAGCTCATTTATCAGGCTACATAAAGACTCGGACCCCTTCCAGCTCCAGAAAGGAGTAAGACAAGGTGATACCAGCTCACCTAAACTCTTCACAGCCTGCCTCGAGATGATCTTCAGAAGGCTAGACTGGGAGAGTAAAGGAATTAAAATAGACGGCGAGTATCTGAGCAACCTCAGATTCGCAGACGACATAGCCCTTTTTGCAGAGAACCTACATGACCTCCAACTAATGATAGATGAACTAAATGAAGAGAGCAAGAAAGTCGGCCTGCACATGAACTTCAGCAAGACGAAGATCATGTGCAACAACCACATTGGAGATAAGAACACTAAGATCGAAATCGAGGACACAGAACTCGAGAAAGTAGACCACTACATCTACCTAGGGCAACGAATCTCCATGAGACCCTCAAAAGAAGAAGAAATCAAGCGAAGAATCACACTAGGATGGCAAGCCTTTGGCAGAGCTAGCTCAACCTTCAAAAATAATAAGATCCCATTAATCCTAAAGAGAAGGGTGTATAACCAATGCATCCTCCCAATAGTCACTTATGGAGCTGAAACATGGAACTTAACCAAGAAACAGACCCGTAAGCTGAGAACCATGCAACGTGCACATGAAAGAATAATGCTGGGCCTCACATGGAGAGACCACAAAACAGCACAACACATCCGGGAAAAGACAAGAGTTAGAGACATCATAGAAGCCATAAAAAATCTCAAATGGCGGTGGGCTGGCCATGTTGCAAGAATGGCTGACAATCGATGGACATCACGACTCACAACATGGATTCCCCGAGACCATATGCGCAACCGAGGCCGGCAAAATATTAGATGGAGAGATGAACTAGACAGGTTCAGGAAGTACTGGCTCCGTGACGCCCATGATAGAGAAGTGTGGCAAATCCTGGGGAAGGTCTATGTCCAACGACGGACGCTAAAAGACTGATGATGATGATGATGATGATGATGTCTTAAAAAACATTTTTTTCTCTAAATTCCATGTACAAGTATGGTTTTAGTGGGGATTCAATTTGCAACGTAATTCTATGCTGAATTGATCCCTTACTTTGTGCCAGGCAGCATTCATGCTTGTTTTTTGAAAATTCAGAAATATTTACTCTTTGTTATACTTAGAAAAAAACATTTTTAGGACCCCTTAAGTGCAATTGAAGACTATGACATCCCTTTGAATATTTAACTTGATGTTAATGAATTTTTCAGTTAGTTATTGATTTAAAAATTAATAAGAAAATTATGAGGAAGATATTGAACAAAAATTGCAGATATTGAGGATATCTGCTCCCTTGGGGATCTGCATGAAGATCTAGGAGCAGAATTCACCTCTAAATATTTTTTTTTGCGGGGTCAATTAGCTATGCAAGTTTATACTAGATTGGTCCCTTAGTTTATGCTAAATTAGTTCATAAAGTTTATTTGAAGCGATCACTCTTCATTTTTTTAAAATTTGGTCTTTTATAATGATTACATCCTAACAAAAGGAGAAAGAGAAGTAACCCTTTCATTGATCACCTTTTTTGATAATTTCTAATTGGTCACTAATTGGTATGCTGCCAAAAGACGCTGGTTGTATGACGGTTTCTATTAACTGACTAACCAAATCTGTTGCTTCTTGCTTTTAAAACTACGTCGAAATTTCAAATACCATGAGCAAGTTACCATTGCTAGAATTTTATGACTAGCGTTACTCTATCCTGCGACTATCGCTAGTTTTTCAAAGAGCACAGGCCAGTTAACCTTTGGCATTTCAAAAGGCTATGACAGATTTAGCCAAATTTCTGAGTATATGAATAAAAAAGAGAAATAACAAAACTTCCAGAAAGTTATCGAAATGATGGAAAGATGAAAAAAAATATGTATCCGTAAGGACTTGAATCAGGGCCTGTTCTATGTATAGCATCTACTTAGTGAAAAAGATACATTCTGAATTCCGTAAGCAATGATATAGTTTTAAACACAGAAATTCACGACTAGATCAGCAATATATATATGTATATATATATAGTCATGAATTTTATATACATACAAATAAAAATACGTATATACATATGATATTAAGAAATGATACATGTTCCCAAAGAATAATTATAAATTGCTTAATATTATATTGAAAGTGATATTTGAAATGATCTCCTGTTATTACATGGTGAATGTATCATTTAGCCTACACAGTGTAAATGAAATAAACAATAAAAAGAAATGGGGCTGCTGCATGAATGGAGCCTGCGACCGATAGATTAGAATGAGTAGTGCAACGAATGTCCGATACATTCCAAAATTTATCATCTGGTCGTATAGATTCGACGCTACGAAGTTCCTGCAGGTTTCAGCCAGTATTTGAGCCCATTCTTCTTGACAAATTACTTCTAGATCAGGAAGGTTTCTCGGACTCCTCTTTTCGAAACAACATTTTAGTTTTTGCCATGAATTCTCAGTGGGATTCAAGATTTCGGATGCAAAAAGTAAAGAAAAATACTGCACGACAATGATAGTGGTATCATGCTGGGATGAACATTTGATATACTGGCCATTTAAGAAGACAGCTGAAATAGAAAGAAATTGTCCTTGATAAAAGTATGAGGATGTCAAACGTTGGAGTCAGTAAAAGGACTTATTTTTTTTTTATCTTATTGGATTATTCTAGAGTTATTAAATACAATGACAGGTTTTATTAGATTGTTGCACATTATTTTTTTCTTACATGATATAGAATGATGCTAAAAATGAAAGATCTCCTAACGTAATTGCATTCTTTGGCGGGTTCAATATAAACGGAGATGTACAATGGATCAAGCACTTACTTGAGATTGAGATCCATAAAGAAAATCGGGCAAAAGCCACGAACAATATAAAAAGGAATTCGCCAAAAACGGATCAAAACGACAAAGGAGAGAAAAGTACTGTGACTTATCTCTAAAGAAAAACCAGGAAGAAAAAGTAATCGAAACAACACTGGATAAAGCTAGTTGGAATACATCGACTGATATGATGTACAGCGTCCTTTTCTGTTTCTCTGTCCGTAACAATGGGGTCTTCCACGCAATGGAAATAATTTTGCTGATAAAAATATCTCCTACCCATCCACTATACGAAACAATTGATCCTTCCACTAAAAAGTTCAGTGATTTTTTTTCCTGGAAAAATATTATCTCATAGAAATTCAGATGTCCGCGAAATTTTTCACAGAGATCAAGTAGTCAGGAAATAATGATAATACCTCAACTTAGTACTTCAACCAACATTTATTCGAGTTGCTTGATGAACTTTATTACATAGTAGCAGACGATTAGTCAAATGTTTCGATTTGTTTGGAAATTAAAGATACACATAATCATGAAGATATAATCCTTCGCTTTCGATAACTAATCACATCTATTAACGCGTTTTTAGATAGCAGATTTGTACAATTCCTTCCCATGAGTCTCTGTCCAAAATGGTTTCGGTAATTGCCAAACAAATGATAGTCGGTTAAACAAGTGAAGGATAATGGCGTTTCTTTGCATGGATACTTATCGTAGCTGCAGAAGGGTGGGGACGAAAAACGAAGAACTCATTTTGCGATTCAAAATCGAACCTTTACTTTTCTTCTTCGGCCGACCGAAAATACATCGATAGTCTTCGTTTGAAGACCCAACAAGAGCTTCTCTCACAGGAGGAGAGTGAGAGGTTGCTGTCCCTCTACTGCCAGCGGCCAAGGATTGGCAGCCCATTGACCGACTGGCGACTCTGGTACTCTGGTGACTAACCTTTCGTCTCCTTTTCAAGGGCAAGGGTCTCTTTTCTTTTGCTATCTAGTTTACTGAATTAACACACCCTTTCCTTTTACCTGATACTGAATCTTAATGACTATGTACTCTTTTCTCTTCTATCTTCCTCTTTCTTTCGTTTCTCACACAACTTACAGTCTATCTTCCTCACTCCCACCGTTAGAATCTTCATACACCGTCCCTTCTTCATCAACCCCTTTCTGCTTTCTTTCCTCCAGTCCTTTTAATTAAGTGGATGTGACTAGCTGCCTATCTGCAGGGGCATCAAAGTGACCACGCTTTATCTTGTCAGTAAATCTACTTAAGATGTTTCTATAGTCCTTTTGGCATCTGAGAAGGGTTACTCTATAACTTTTCATCTTTGACAAAGTATTCAAGTATACTTCACATATACCCATGCAAAGAAGTATCTTTAATTTAAAAAAAAATGCTATTTTGAAATATAATAAGATATGTAAAATAAAATATTTGTTTAGAGAGTGCCTATCAGCCTTCATGTTGTAAAACAAGGCTCGGAGAGTATGGTGGATGAATTTTTCTCAGGGCAAATGATTATGAAATCTTTTGGTCACTCCAGTGATATGAAGATGCGCATTATCAGGGTGAAGATCAATCTCTTTTCTCTTTGTTGTGATAGACGTTTTTCTCCAAAGCTGTTCTCAAACGCCCAAGTTGGTGGCAGTAAGATTGTGACGGTTAGGTTGTCGTTTCGAGGTTTGCAACGGATTATTCCTCGCACATCTCACCTGTTTACAAGATTTTTCTTCAGATGAAGGTCGCTTCTCTACTAGGACATAGGTCTATCATTGCAACTGGTCCACTGATGACAGCGCCTACAGTTGTGAAAGAGGATCAATTTCTCATCTTCAGTAACACCCATGCCCCTCAAAAGGCACCCTGGAGCTGCGGAGAACGCACTGACTTGCAAAAATGAGCACATTTCTGACCATTTGCTACGGACAGGTAATGTCTCTCACTCTCAATCCAATCTTTGACACTTTTCCCTAGCTTCTTCACATCGCAATGAACAGTCATAAGGTCAATATTGAATTGTTCGACAAGTTCCCAGACTGTAAGATTGGGACTTTTTGCAACTATCGGTAAAAAGAAAAAAACAAACAATCTGAAATTACTTTCGTTACGACCTGATAACCTAATACTTTGAAAAGTGGACACCTTGTTTTGGCTGATCAATCCTTCAGCCACTTTCAGTCGCAGTATCTGAAAGTGATTGTGGTGAACATATGAACAATGGTAGCAACGTTTATAACATTGGATTCGAGTGATATCTTCTTTTTTCCCTACCTTATCCCTGTCAAGTAGCGGAAACCACATCGGGTTGAACTCTACATTTACTTTCATGCCCTTCCCTATTACAGTCGAATCACGCTGAAAGCACCGGTTCCCCTTCGATCAACGTAGTTATAAATCGTCAAGCCCGATCAATACTACATTGGGTGACCGCTTAGAGGAAGGAAATCTACGTTTCGTAAGCATGTACCTCCTACATGTACGCATGTGAACACCAAAAAAAAAGGAGGATAAAGTGATACCAGCTCACACAAAGTCTCCACAGTCTGACTTGAAATGATCTCCAGAAACGAAGACTGTGAAAATAAAGGAATCAAAATAGACGCCGAATATCTGAGCAACCTCAGATTGGCAGACGACATCATCCTTTTTGCAGAGAACCAACACGACCTCCAAATAATGCTAGATGAACCAAGTGAAGAAAGCAAGAAAGTCGTTCTACACATGAACTTCAGCAAAACAAAGAGCATGTACAACAATCATGTCGGAAATGAAAACATTGATCAAAATCAAAGAGATAGAACTAGAGAAAGAATAATGCGTCTACCTAGGGTAAAAAATCCCCATGAAATCCTCAAAAGACGAAGTAAAGTGAAGAATCACTCTAGGATGGCAAGCCTTTGACTGCGTAAACTGGATATTCAAAAACAAGAAAATCCCATTAATCCTAAAAAGAAGGGTATGCAACCAATTTGTCCTCCCAATAGTCGTCTATGGAGCTGAAACATGGAACCTATGCAACGTGCATGTGAAAGAATTATGCTCAACCTCACATGGACAGATCAAAAGACAGCAATATATATCTGGGAGAAAACAGGAGTCTGAGACATTATAGAATCTATTAGAAAACTTAAATGGCAATGGGCCATGTTGCAAGAATGGTAGACAGCCGATGGACATCACAACTCTCAACATGAATCCCTACAGATCAGATGCACGACTGAGGCCGGCAGAATACAAGATGGAGAGACGAACTTGACAAATCCAGAACGTATTGGTTCGGTGACACTCACGATAGAGAGACGTGGCGAATCCTGGAGAAAGTCTATGTCCAACAACGGATGTTAAAAGACTGATGATGATGATCCTGTTATTGACGTATTTATTTCGCTGATTCAAACCCAAGTATTCCACCAAAAGCATTTGCAAAGGCCTTAAGTACATCTTTTTCTTTCATTCTAATTTATTGAAATACATTATAACCATTTGAGAATAGCATTGGTATGTCTTATGTAAATATAAATGAATAAAATCTCGTGATTCCAGAGTGTTGTACACGTTTTTATTGTACTTTTTAACGTTCAACAGACATCCGTGAGATTTTGTTTCGAATCTCTTGTTGATTTCAAATTATCATATGAAATTTTAATTAATATTGCTGCATTTTTATGCAATCAATTATTCATTTCATCAGAATTTTTGCGAAATAATTGAAATTATTAACATAATCATTTTGCGAAATACTGAATTTTCCAAAAGGAATATCCACAAAAAGTATATAACATGACTTAAACTGAAAATCCAATTAACTGAAATTTAATTGATTCAGCATTGTCAATAATAATAATAATAACAATAATGATAATAATAATAATCACAACTTGAAAAAAAATAAAAATAAAAAATGAAGTAAAACAAATCGATATGCTATCAATGTTTTCAATTGATTTTCCATCAGACCCCTCCCAAAAATCCCAGCTAGTTTTAAACATGCAAAGAAGGTTTCTGGTCCTTTGTTGTATCCCTTTTAATTCCTCAAATTATTTTTGCCAGAATGTTGCTGTTCTTGAGACAAGTCCACGAGGACATTTTTATCCCGACTCCTCATGATAGCTCCGACTTTTTCAGTGGGATAGGAGTCGGGTTAATTTCGTGATCATGCGCCTAATCCATCATATCGATGAAAAAAAATCAAGCTTTTGCAACTTGTGCTCAACACCAAACGCAGCCACATGATGAGTTTCTTCAAGAATATGTCAGCCATCAGACTCCACAGGGAGAGGCAATTGCTCATGTCTGTGAATAGCTAACATGGTTTGTAAAAATCTGAGAAAGATACTAATGCCAATGCTACTTTGTTTTTCAAAACTAGTATTCACACTCCTTTCCGACTAAGTATTTTTTTTCGCAATTTGATAATTTACTTTTTTCCAATATGTATTTATAAAGTATTTCTTAGAAATCTTTTGTAACAATTTCTACCAAGATTCATTTCATTTTCGGAATCACTTACATGAAATTATTACAAGCTAGCGTAGCTTTATGTTTAAATTGATTTCTTCCAAGTTTTTCTGAAAGAAAATGTGACACATAATTAACCAGAATTAATTAACCACAAATCTTTGGAATTTTTTTACCCTAACTTCGGACATAACCTTAGGGATTACCAGATATTTTTTTCCTAAAATGATAACATTCAAAAGTATTCAGTGAATGCAAGGATAAACGAATGTAAACCCTTTTTTTTAATAATTTCAGTAGAAAAGCAAATTAATGGGCTTTGGAGAGGGATTTTCCCAGGGTCTTCATCTAACCGTGGGCTGTTTGGGATGGACAGAGCACTAATCACCGAGCACTGCGATGATGTTGTGCTTACTTTGCAGTTGTGAATAGCATTCTTTCTCTAAGTATGTATTAGTAAAATCCTTATTCTGTAATTCTGCTTGTACCTTCAAATTAGCCGATACGGTGATCTGTAGCGATGTAAGCAAGAAAACGGAGGTCCGAGACATCATAGAATCTATTATAAAACGTAAATGGCAATGGGCAGGTCATGTAGCAAGAATGACAGACAACCGATGGACATCACTACTCACAACATGGATCCCTAGAGATCACATAAGAAACCAAGGCTGATAGAATACAAGATGGAGAGATGAACTAGACAAATTTAGAAAATACTGGCTCTGTGACGCCCACGATAGAGAAGTGTGGCGAATCCTGAGGAAGTTCTATGTCCAATGACGGACGTTAAAAGACTGATGATGATGACCCTGTTATTGATGAATCTATTTGACTAATTCAGATCCTAGATGTTGATGCTGATGTTGAATCAGGGTACAGTCAAATGTGCTAACGTTGAGGATACGTCATTTGGAAGAAAAACTTTCTAGTATACGTACAAATCGTGCGTGAAATCGGTTGAATTGCGAAATTCCCTCGCGCAGCTAAAAGTGATTCCCACCCCCAACGAACCATCTGCTCACTGAATTGTTACCCTCGCTAAATCATGTAGGCTCGCTTGGTTCTGTTTTGGTATTACTGGTGGCCACACATTAGCTAATTACCTTTTCGGAAACTGCTTCTGACTTGAAGCAATTTTTTCCCGTCTAACAACAGCCCAAGTTGGAGTTTACTTCGTTTTCCTCCTGTAACAAGAACAATCCTCACCAAATTTTATTTTGTCTATCACATCACGTTAAACCAAACCTATGATTTGAAATCACAACAATATTATACGAGGGCGGCTATCTTACCAACTGAATTAAACTGACAAGTCTCATATACCCACAGATTTATTAATTTTATATTCGATACAAAATTTGCAGTAATCATCCTCAGTCAGGCCAGGAATTGGAGTGGACTCTGGCCCTGCTGCAGCTCGTCGATTCCTTTAATGTGTTATTGGTGGAATTTCATAAAAAAGACAAAAAGAAACAAACACGTAACGTAGTCTTTGATAATATGATATATTATGTATACGCAGGTATCATATTATCCTATTGAAGAGTACATCAATATTATACGGACATCCTGGACAGAAGCGGTGTGGGCAATGGACCTGTCTTAGACTGGTCTCATGGCTTCACCATTTAATCATACTTATGCAGTAAAACTACGATGAAAACAAATACTATAATTTATTGAACCTATATATCTCCCCAATACTTTAGGATGTCATGGATTATAATTGCTATGAATTACAGATATATTAAATCATGTAGGCTCATATAAAAAATGAATGCTAGTCTCCGATAAATGCAAATATTTTCTAAGGTCCCAGGAGGCTCCCAATCCCTTTTTTTCCTCTCTGCTCCGGGTTGGCGCACGGTGAACCCCGTACACACCACTCCCATTGGCCAAGCAG
The DNA here is from genome assembly GCA_963457665.1 of Thysanoteuthis rhombus. Lineage (NCBI taxonomy): Eukaryota > Metazoa > Mollusca > Cephalopoda > Oegopsida > Thysanoteuthidae > Thysanoteuthis > Thysanoteuthis major. Next base: position 31,626,737 of record OY735219.1, read on the forward strand.
ATTAGTATAATGTATCTATGCTCTCTTTGGTGTATTGGAATATAAATCCTTATCTTGGAATATAATTAGATTACAGCAGCAAAGATGAAGAAGAGAAAAATAACTGTTGTAGACAGCAGGGTGTTTACTTATGGACAACTTACAACTCAGGGAAGGCCCATAATTCCATTTTCAACAAAACTGCAAAACCTTATGAGACATATTAATCCAATCTGAACTAAAAAAGTGTCTCGGCGAATGCCGTGCCAATTTTGTTAACACCAGAACCCAGCCAACAAGTCAAGCAGGAAAGAAGATAATATTCTCGTTCTTAATCTGTTTAGATAAACAACACAAATTGGTGGCGAAAACACGCAGATGTCGATACGTTGACGGTAATGTTCGATTTCATGGTCAGCCAGATATCATTACTATGTAACGGTAATGCTTGTGATGTTTCAGCATGCGTAATATCGTTAGAGACAGGGTGTCTGCTCCGTGTTGAAGACATCTTTGTTTGTGCTTATGTGCGTTTGTGCTCCTGGGGGTTGGTATTCTGCATAAGTATATTTGTAAATCTACGAAGGAAATTATCTTTATTGACATAGACACTTAATTTGATTTCAGTGCTCTTTGTTTGTTTGCATGATGTCAATTCTTTCTGGGCTGTAGGTGATGGCAAAGCCTGCTCAGAATGTATCCAGCTATTCAATATCAGCGGAAAATAATCCAACCTAAGTTAATGGCGCCTGCGTTCTTTTTCAAATCACACCCCTTCAGACATCAAATACTTATCCCAGCATTTCTTCTACTCTTTGTTTCTAACGGTGTGCAAAGTCCTCGTTTGGGATCGTCATCAGCTACCGTGTTGTGTTCTTGAAATCTCCTTCCTTTTAATAGCGGAAAGAAGTTGCAGGGGCCAAATATTGAGTGTGTGGGATCTGCCAGACTTGGTTAATTCCACAGAACACTGCAATAGGCGTGAAGAATAGACACCTTTTCGACTGTGAATGAGACAATTACACGATGCATAATCTCACCCAATAACGCCTCACTGTCGACTGAGTAGCCCAATGGGTGTTTCTGTTTACACATGCGCATAAAGTTCCCTCATTGGTAACAAAGTTATATCAATAACCAGTTATCGATATATTAAAATGGCTGTATACTTTCTGGAATTGTTACAGCTATTATTTTCAGAATTATTATCATCATTTGATTATTATGAACATGATTGATATCAATATTCACTAAGCTTAGTTTTCTAAAACACAGAGCCACTAAGTGTGTTGCACCCGGCAGAGGATTCAAGTGACACATTACTGGTAAGGGGTACAGCTGTTTACTAATCTCAGTTTAATCTACCACTTCAATGGGACACTTGGAGTCAACAAACTTATTGCACTAGAGAATGGTCTAGTAAGAATAGTTTATTAACTATTGTAGCTTGCGCTTATAAGTCATAAGAAGAAACCAGACGAAGAATCGCATGAGGTTGGAAGGCTTCCGGTAAAGGAAGCTCAGCCTTCAAGAACAAGAAAATCTCATTACTCCTGAAAAGAAGTGTTTACAATCAATTCGTCCTCCTATGTCACCAATGGAACTGAAACTTGGAACTTAACTGAAATGTTGACCCTCAACCTGACGACTATGCAACATGCACAGGTGAGAGACATGCTTAATCTCACATAGTGAAATCACAAGACAGCAGAGCATATTATAGGAAAAAAATGCGTCAGAGTTGTAAAATCGATTAAAAAACTCAAACAGCAATGACCAAGTCATTTTACAATAATGTCAGACGACCGCTGGACCATACGACCCATACAGTGGATCTCCAGAGATCATTTGCAAAACTGTGGATGGAAAAAATTAGATGACGAACAAGACAAGTTCAGAAAGCATTGGCTCAGTGATACTCATGATAGAGATAAGTCATGAAAACCTCAGCGAAGGTCTATGTCCATTGAGTGCTGAAAGGCTACTGCTGATTATGATAATGGTGACAACTTGCGTACTAGAATGTGTCAATCTGTAAGGATCGGACTAACTTTATTAGGGAATGGTTTAGTGAGAATAGATTGTTGGCCATTGTTCTACGCTGGGCTTCCAAAACGCTCCTAGCTCTGCTCGCTGTCTGCGTCATTTCTTGATAACGCTTTTCAGGATTTGTGACAAAATGACCCCACCCAAGAAGAGAGAAGAAAGCAATAAAAGAGACTCTTCATGAATTCTTGTTGATTTGTAGTCACGGTTCTTTGAGGGACAATGAAATTTCGTCTGTCTTTGACTGCAAAGACACTTCAAAGAGATGAAGTTAACGAACTTGGAAAGAAGCAACATTTGAAGTGACTTGGGATGAACACGACGCTTTCATGTTGGGAACATTCAATCATACGACTTTTTTTCCGAATAGAGTGCCAAGGAAGGTTTACTGCCTTCATTTAGCGTGCCTAACTTGATTGAAGCTGTCAACAAAAAGTGTCAACGTCAACATAGGTTTCTTCAGTTTTTGAGTTGGTCTCGTTGTCAATACAAGTATGTATTGCATATACTGGCCGTACCAATGGAGCCAGAGGGTTGAAAATTAAAACGTCTACTCCACATTTTATCAAGAAAAAAAAATTTTTTCAATTCATCCAAAATATTTTTTCTGCAGGGAGAGGATTCAATTCACTATGTAAGTTTAAGGTAAATTGACACCTTGATTTGTGTCCACTAAAATTTATGATGTTTTGGGGGGAAATTCAACGCCCAACAAAAGGTGAGAGAAATAGTGTATTCACTGATCACTTTATCCAATTTTCTTAATTGATCACCCTCAACATGATATGTTTCCCCCAAAATTGATTATGTGACGGTTTCTATTGATTGACTTACAAAGCCTATCTATCCCTTTCTTTTCTTCACCTCTTTTGGATCTTCCTTCATTTCTCTTGTCATTTTGGTGGGTTTTTTTTTCTTCTTGTTTCCCACGATCCTTTTGGAGTAAGTTCAGCTTTTTAATCCTTTCTCTAATTATTTTATTCTTTAACCTTTTCACGTTCTTTTAATTCTTTCACGACCTTATTCAATAATTCCAATTCTTTCTTTCCCTTTTCATTCTCTTTTTATTTCGCAAAATCTTGTCGAACTTTGATTGATCGACGAGTTATTTCCCGTGAAAACATTTACGGATATATTTGAATTTCTATGAGATGAACTTGTTTTTTTTTTTTAGAAAATAAACTATATATACAAAATAACATTCCTTGCGAAGGAGTAGCGCTTGATCTTCACTGCAAAAGAGCCATGTTTTGTTTTTAAATCCCCGAAAGACTTCTATGGTAAATTTCTGATGATCCCCACAAGAAGATTTTACATATAGTACTATAAGATCTAATTATGTGTAAAACATAAATTCCGTTGAACATCTTCCGTTAACTATTATAAGTGAATAATAATACAACTTAAATGACATATAATGAAATAAACAAATACATAAGAATTTTTACAAATCTGCATATATGATCTTTAGTTAAGATTTCAGCAGTAAAATCTTGAGGGCTTTGAGACTGAAAAACGTTCTATACTAACAGAAAAAATCAGCCTCACCTTTTGTACCTAGAGCTGCAAAGCTTTCTAGACTCTCTCCCACTCTCTCTCTCTCTCTCTCTCTCTCTCTCTCTCTCTCTCTCTATATATATATATATATATATATATATATATATATATATATATATATATATATATATATATCGTAAAATCATCCACTTGTATTTCTGTGGAGTCAAACTGTTTCTTTATATTCTCTTATTTAGCTTAATTCTTGATAATTGTTCCCTACTTCAAAACTGTTAATAGTGTAAATACTTATTCATGACATCGATTCCATCTTGTGTCTATTAAAAAGTGACTGAATCGGTTTCAATGAAAGAACCCGATTATTTCAGATAGTAGGTAGGAGATATTTTTCTCAGCAAAATAGCGACCTTTTTGAGGAATATTCCATTGTTTTGGACAGAGTAACGAACATGAAAAGTCACACTATTCATTACATAGATGGATACTTTTGACAAGTACTAAATACTCTTACATCGATATCATGGTGATTTTAACTGTATTCTCAGGGGCATGAATACGTAATGAATAGATGAAATTGAACAAGATCTAAGGGAAGGAGGAGAGGAAGTGTACAGTACTGCCCGACTACAGTTGAGTCCCGTTATCATGGTGCCCTAGAAGATGAAAGAGCTTCGTTGTAAGGCCTTAGTTGTTGGGATATTATACGAAGTGTATTAATTATGTTTTGCAGTCTAATACCCCATATCCGGGTTACAGGTCTGCAAATAAAATTAATGAATCAAAGTAATTATGCCTACCATATACATGATTGCATTTAATTAATTGTTCCTTGAACTGATCTGTAAATTCTTTGAAAATACCTTGGACAGGCAATAGTTCAACGCAAAAATAAAGGAATGATATATTTTAAGGTTTCACTAATTTTAGTTTTTGAAATAATGCATTGAATTATTCTTGTTCTAATTCTGCAAACCAATCTCGGACAGTAGTCTTGCCATAATGTTTTTAAAAAATACTGTTTGAACGAATGTATCTTTAAATAGTGCCTTTAGAACGAGCATCGTTACAACAAGAGTTCACTGTATTTTTAATCATCAAAGTCAAATCAGCTTTCTGACTCTTTTATTCGTGTAGTCATGTGATCGAAAAATGGATTATATTTTTCAAGTGTGTACATCGCAGACACTTGCATAGAATTACCTTTATTGGAAACAAAAACATTGTCAGCGTTAGAGTTCAAGCCAAGGTAAAACAAGAATGATAAATTCCAAGTTTCTGACCTTCCTCATGAGACAAAATGCTACAACACAATACATCATTCCTCCATTTGGTACCATCCATAACTCAACTAGGTTTAGTAAGTATTATCTGTAGCAACAAATGTAATACGTTCTTTGTTTTTCAAAAAAAGAATAATATTCTGATCCCCCTCCCTCTCTCTCTCTCTCTCTCTCTCTCTCTCTCTCTCTCTCTCTCTCTCTCTCTCTCTCTCTCTCTCTCTCTCTCTCTCTCTCATCAGTTGGTGGGGAAACTGTCTTTAGCTGTAAACAGCGCAACAAAATCTTAGGGCTATTTTATCGTCTGTCCCAAAATGATGGCACATGCGACGCCATTTTGAACGTGCTGTTTGACAGTTCTTTATATAACCACATTAACACATCGTTTCATTTTATTGAATAAATGAATAACTATTACAAGATATCAGTTCATCACGAAGATTAAAGTCAAGAACTCTCTGAAAGTTGCTGACATTCATCCTTCCACTTATGATAAATTCATAGCAAAAGTCGACATTTTTCTGGCAGTCGGCCATCTCTGAAACCTTTTCATTCACCCACGTTAGCTCAATATGCAAATAGCAATAATATATTAAGTCTTTTTCTGTGTTAACGTCCATCTTGACTACAACCAGGATATTGAAATATGGCAGATTGTAATAAATTTGGGACATTTCACACATAGAAGTTTTTGATATATTGGTTTAGTTGTTGAGTACTGCCTTAGTCCCTGCGTCTAGGAAATGTTGGCTTCTTACATAGCCGCTGGCGACAGAATAATATCTTAGTATGGCTGTTGCACAAAGAATGCGGTTCTTTTTTTTAATCTCATTTTTATGTACTATGACTAAGTGTCAGCTTATTGTTTGGAACTTGTGCAATGCCAAGGGCAGCGGTATAGTCGTGCGGAAACGCGTGGATGCGACGTTCTCTTACCCTTTTTAATGGGAATCGTCACCTCAATATCTATATACTACTAAAATTCAGTTCATGAAGAATCTAGTGATGAGAAAAATTAGCCAGTATAAGTATCCATCCTATTTGGTATCAAAACATCTCTGAAATTTATTAAATTTCAAAGATTTTGCCGGAACGGGAGGTGGGGGCAATATCTCATCGAGTGCTGGGAACCATGCCTTCCCTCACGTCTTTCTCGGCAATACACCATTGGTTATAGTTCAGCGCATTTGACACAGTGGTCCAGGGATACATCGTACTCAAACCCTATGCATCCGAAGCGGGGCAAGAAATATCCTTGGATCTTAGATTATGATTCAAAGAAATTACTAAACCAGTTTTTAGGGACACTTGAAAAACGCTTGGTTTCAATTAAAAATGATTAACCCCGCCCACATACGGGACATTGCACCAAAAGCTGGATATTGACTTTACAAAACAGAGACCTTTTGTATCACTGTTACTTTTCTAGTGATGTTTCTTGAAAACCAACGAAACGCCAAAAATAAAAAATCTCATCTGTACACCATATGACCTTCCGAATTATCTCTTCGATATACTGAAAACTAGCATTCACATTGTGTTTGAGCCAACATGATTAAATATATCTGTTATTCAAAGAAATTGTCATCCATGATATTATGTAGCATCAGGATAATTATCGGGTATAATGAATAATATAATTTGCTTTCGTCATAGAATCATTATATCATCACGATTTAATGGAGAAACCATATAGTCAGTCTGAGACAGGCTCGCTGCCTTTGCCGCTTTAGTTCGATCATTTGGAAAGTCTGCAGATGTTGATATCTCCTTTAATGGGATATGATTACATCTATGTATACATATTACATCATATTATCAAATAAGTTACGTGTATAGTTCACAGTTAATTGCGCATGTATGTGCGCGCAAACACGTTTTGGAACCTGTTCACAAACAAAATTAATGTGTGCACAAAGCATTTCAAAATCTGTAAATGGCTTTTTTGGATTTTCATTGAAAAAATGTTGATTTTTTTATGTCGAATTCAAAAGTGTGCACATACTTTTGTCACAAGAAAAACATTGCACAACGTAAGATCTTTTGCACCCACTGATGAAAATATTAGGAACAACATTGGACATAGTTCTTTTTTAAAATTAGATATGCACGAAAGAGAGAAAAGTGTTGTCCTCGGGTCTCACGTTGAAAACATTCGCCGAACAGGCTGTTAGCTAATGCTTGACAACTCTTCTAATTTCATTCAGGACTGGGTGTTTTAAAGGTCACAAAGCAAGAATATTGTAGATGTTTTTTTAGTTCTTTCCTGGGCAAGGGGATTATACATCTTTTTGAAGTTTAAAACGAATGGATCTCATTTATGACTGATATAATGGTCATGTAACCTCATGTACTGAAAATAACGAAATTCAAAGTGCCCCTACGTGTACTCCCAACCTAAATGAGTTAATCATCCGCCATTACAGCTGGTACCCTATTTCAAACTGCCCATTACGATTTGTTTTTTCTTGTTTTTTTTTTTCATCATCGTCATCCTTCTAGCGTCCGTCGGTGGACATAAACCTTCCCCAAGATTTGCCAAACCCAACTATTGAGGGATTCACGGAGCCAGTACTTTCTGAACATATTTAGTTCTTCGCAATATTTCATATTTTGTCGCCTTCGATTTTGCATGTGATCACTGGGGACGCACATTGTTTGTTATGATTTCTAACGGTTGTCGGCCATCCTTGCAACCAGCCCATTGCCATTTAAGTTTTCTTATGATTCTATGATATCTTGGAATCCTGTAATCCTGTTTTCCCTTTAATGTATTTTGCTGTCTTGGGACAAGAGGGCGTTATGGCGCGAAAAATCTCCGTTGATCTTTCAAAGTAGGTAGAACCTGCTTATTCGGGAATTCAATATTCGGACATTTACTTCGGTTTGAACACCGACCTCTGGAATCGGTGGAAAATACGAAACTATTCTAGCTATGAGACCAGCAACATTGTTCTTTACCTGTAAAGAAATTCAGCAGTTGATTTAATTTGTAATACGATGAAGTTTTTGAATTTGGTAAATTGGTTCTTCCTTCTCAGCATTTCAACATTCCTCCTCCTGCTTCATTTAAATTTTTTTCTCCCAGTATTTTGCCCCCCCTCCCCTTTTGAAACTTTTTCTTCAAATTCATTACTCGAAAAGAAAAAAATAATCTTTCCTCTTTTAAAGATTTCTTTTATAATCTTGATGACTGCTTGACAGCATTTTTAAGCATTCTCGGTCCACAACACCTAATTACAGCGCGATGACTCCCGACAAACTTTCAAAGCATTCTGAGTTTAAAATTTTATTAACTACCGTCAAAATGGGCACCTCTTTATGGTGTAATTATTAGCAAGTTGGTATCGCCTATCATTATCATTGAGTAGTGAGTTTGATCCTTACACTGCGCCCCATAGTTATAGCCGTGTGTTAAAACTAAGCTACGCTTAGTAAATACCAACTGCCATCTGACAAGTAACTGTCATATTGGTTAGGTCAGGGATTACTCTTTGCTGAGGGTACTATGTAGCCAAATGCAGCTTGTTACATGTTATTCAAAGAGAAGATGGACACTTCTATAGCTCCGAGAACTGCATTGAATGATCGAGGAGTCCAACTAGATGAACTAAGTCATGGGATAATTGATTTTGATTTGAATGACTATGAGTGGTTATTGGGCAGTGTAGGGCGGAAACTAAGAGCAGTCTTTTTTTTTTTCTTATGTTTATGTTGTTCCTACCTTTCCCTTTCAACTCTCATCCTTACTCCTAGTTCTTAAACTCTCACTAAAAGGTCTCTCGATTCAGACCAGTTTTTGCTTCAATTTTTTGTGTCCATTTCCTGAACTTCTCATCTCCTGTTAGGTGTCCCGAAATCTGCTAAAGCCCTCGTTATTTGGGATTTGCCAAAGAGATTTATTATCAGCAAAGAAACCGCACAGGAAGGTTATCATCATGAAGAAATAAAGAGATTAAAAGGTCAATGACACGAGCCATCAAAAGAAGTAGCAATCAAGGCGGATAATCTAAGGACAAAGGGAAAATGCCTGGGCATTGTGCCATGAAAAGGTCTTTCAGCATTTCTTTGATATTTTTTGACTTCTTTGTTCATTTTTCTTTAATCTTTCTTTCATTCTCCTACCTCTTTTATTTTGACTTTCCAGCTTTTTTTTAAAAACATTTTTCGTACTTCTCCTTAACTTCTCTTCGTTTTAAGATAATGTCTTTCTCTTGGACGTGGCTTCTTTATTCAAAGCTTCTCTTCTCTACTCTTTTTCCTTTTTTTTTCATATCCCTCTTTCTCCGTTTCAGCCTTATTGTTTTTATTTTCTTCTTATTTGGCAAAACTGGTCCTCTTAAGTGATATATCGTGTCCTAGAAGCTACGAATGGGTTTAAAATGCATTATATTTTGATAAGAAAAACATATCCTTTTTTTCTTCGTGGTCTTATTACGATTGAAATTCACCAATTTTTCAAAATTTAGATCGCAAAAATGAATCTAGAGAAACATTTTTTGAATTTTAGATATTTTTGTGACTTTTATTCTTGTCACTTCTACTTCAAATGTAATGTAGAGACGTAATCGCATATATTGTATCTCCTTTCATAACTGACGAAGATATTCGGAGTTAATGGACTTTAACCTTTTCAAGACTAACCTATTAAGCTACTTAATGTCGGATTTTTCCAAAAGCCGTAAAAGATATGGAAAAAAAAACACAAGGGAAAATCAAAAAGTTTTGCTCTTACTTTATATATCACGATAGTTGGGTTGAGGTTAATCATCGTAATTAGTACCTACCTCAATGAGATACTTAAAATATCAACCATAATTTGAAAATATCATCATCATCATTCTTTTATCGTATGTCGTTGGACATAGACCTTACCCAAGATTCCCCTGTCCAGTCTGTCTCGCCGTCCCATATTCTGCCGGCCTCGTTTCTGCATTTGATCTCTGTAGATCTACGCCGTGAGTCTTGATTTCCAGCAGTTGTCTGCCGTTCTTGCAATATGACCAACCCATTGCTATTTGAGTTTCCTGATGGTTTCTATGAGTTCTCGGACTACTGTTTTTTTTTTCCTTAATATACTGTGCTTTATTGTAGTCTCCCCGTGTGATGTTGAGCATGATTCTCTTCTGTTCACGTTGCATGGTTCTCAGTTTGAGGGTTAGTATCTCGGTAAGGTTCCATGTTGCAGCTCCACAGGTGACTATCAGGAGGATGTGTAGGTTGTATACTCTTCTCTTTTGGAATCATGGGATCGTCTTGTTTTTGAAGGTTGAGCTTGCCCTGCCGAAGGGTTGCCATCCTAGTGTGATTCTTCGCTCGATTTCAACTTCTTTTGTGGGATGTAACCAGGAATGCCTGGAAATACGCCCAGACGGACACTGAAATGCATAGGTTGTTTACTTATCTTTTTATGACTAATGGGATTTCTTGTTCTTGAAGGGTGAACTTGCTATTTGATGTAAAATTAAAACAACAGCAGCAGTAGTAGTAGTAGTAAGGTAGTTGAAGCGTCACAATTGAGTATAGGGTTTCTGTTGGATGCGCCAGCTTAGTGATCCTTGCAAGTCTCTACTCAGGTCGAGACTAGGACTTTATTCATCCAAGTTTCAATGAGCTTCTTAACAGGGTGTAAGTCTGCCAAAGGGCTACCTGCAGCGTACAGCTTAGAATGTACTCAATTGGCTACTGGGTGTGTGAGGAAACTTATCCGAATGAAGATTTCTCCACACTCATCGCTTATACCGGGAATCGAATCCAGGATCCTTTGCATGTTAACCATTACACTATCCGAGCGCACTCTATAGTAGTGGTAGTAGTTCCATCAGGCTCTTACACCTACTGATAAATGCTTAATATTGATTGGTGGTTGTTGTAGCTGTCGCCGTGGACAGAAAGTTTTGAAAATATGTATATATACATATATATATATATATATCGTTGAGACGTACTTTTCTTCTTTACATTATTTTACTGCCATATTTCGTCAAGAAACTGAACATGATGTCAGATTGGGATGTTTAATCCGTGCGTGACTAAAATAGGAGAAATGTTGGAGAAATATTTCATTTAGAAAAAAAAGAGAAAATATTCAAATCAAAACCACCAGAATCTATTGACTCTACCAACGTGGCAAATTGGAAAAAATAGCACCAAAGGTTTGAAAGATTTCGTGTTGCTTCTAAACTATGTGAAGAAGGCGCTAGTGTACTAATAAATACTCGGCTGTATTGTATGGGAAATGACTCTGAAAGTATTTATAATACTTTTTCATTCGAAAAAAAAAGAAAATGAAAGAGATTTTGAAACAAGCTTGACACTCACTTCAATCCAAAAAAGAAAAAATATATATAATCTTTGAAAGAGCAAAATTTCATACGATAATTAAAGACCTGAATGAATCTGTTGAAATGTTTGTCTGATCATTCTGCGAACTTGCCGAAAATTGTAAATTAAAGATAAAATTTCGTGATAGGTCGATAATAGGACTTCAAAACAAAGAAATGTCTGAGAAACTTCAGCTTATTTCAGATTTAGAACTGGAAAAGACAGTTGAGTTGGCCAGAGGCCGTAAGCAAATGAAGTTACAAATAGACGTAATACAAAAACAGCACGTTTACGAAATAAAATCAAGCAGGAAAATACACCTAAAATCACACGAATAGAAAGGAGATGTTTACGAACTTCAAAGTTCTCCGAGGTGCAGGAATTGTAACAGGTATGACAGTAGAAGTCATTGTCCTGCAAAAGGGAATATATGTACAAAATAGGTAAAATTAATCATATATATATATATATATATATATATATATATATATATATATATATATGCTGCAAAACGAAATCAAAAATGTTCGTGAAATACAGCAAGGAAATGGTGAATGTTTTGGAGTTCGGTAAATCAAGGGCAAACGAAAAGAAAGACAGACCTGTGACAAACCTATAATACACAAGTAACATTTAGATTCTAAACCCGGGTAGACATAAATATGATCGGCTGTAGAACGTACGAAGCCTTGAAAAATTAACCTCCCTTGAAACCTCCCAACCCGGAGTCATTTTAATATACAAAGGAAAATCCACAACTTCAGCAGAAAATAAAGGTGATAAATTCATGCTTGTAATATCTGTGATTAAAAACCACCGTACTGAAAATTTGTTGTCGAGAGAGACAACAAATGAAATGGGTTTCGTGTTCATCCTTGGTGAAATAAAAACCGATGTATTTGACACTAGACTTATTTGTAAGGAAAACCAGTAAAGATTTGCTTAAAACAAAATGTAAAATCATATTGCGTCAGTAGTGTTAGACAGATTCCATTTCGTATTTTACTAAAAGTAAAATCAGAATTACAACGACTGGAGCGTAATGGAATTATGGAAAAATAAATCACAAAACCAACAAACTGGTGAGTACCAACTGTTCCAGTCTGGAAGAAAAGAGTCGTACGATAGTATGTTGATTAAAAAAATTGAACCAAAAAGTTAAAAAGTTACATTTTATGTTACCAGAATTGGATGGTATAACACCAAAACTGCAAGGAGCTACAGTATTTACTAAATTAGATGCCCAAAGTGGTTTTCGCCAAAATTCTGTCAGAGAGAAACGATCGTTTACAACTTTCATTACTCATTATAAGCATTATTGTTTTAAACGAGTACCTATTGGAATCGCATCGGCTCAAATATTCCAGCGTTGAATGATAGAATTACTTGGAAGTTTGGACAGAGTTGAAGTCATTCTTGGGGTTATTTTGGTGAAGGGTAAATCTACAGCAGAACATGACAAGATATGGGAGGAGGTTTTGAAAAACTATCAGGAATGTGGGAATGAAACACAATTACGAAAGATACGAATACTGGGAAAAGAATAATTGAATATTTCGGTCACATAATATCAGACAAAAGGGTTCAACTCAGCTGCGGACGTGTCAGAGCTATACAGAAATTGCTTGCTCTTACATATATAGCAGAATCGAGACGTGTTATCGGTATCTCAATGTATCTTGGGCGATTTTTACCAGATTTGCCAAATACCATTCAACCCACGATAGATCTGCTTTAAAAAGACATTGTGTAGGTGTAGGATCAAAAAAGAGAAAGAATTGCTCCCAGAGGTATCTATTTTGTCATTTTATGACCTGTCAAAGCCATAATTGTTAACGCTGATGCGAGCACTCACGGGTTAGGTGCAGCCTTATTTCAAGATGGGGAGGGTGAGAGGAAGACAATAGCTTTTGCCCCACGTCCTATGTCACCAATAGAAAAAGAATTATGTTCTCATTGAAAAGGAGTGCCCAAGCAGTTGTCTGGGCCTGCGAGAAATTCGACCTTTATAACACGGGACTTTTTGATTATTGACCTCTTAATAAATACACCAGCGTTACATAAAACATCACTGAGACGTCAAAGATTGCTTATGAGGCATCGACGATTCAACGCAGTCGCCGAACATGTTCCAGAGGAACTAATTGTGGTTTCCGACATTTTCGTGTAGTCTCATAAGTAGGGAGCGCAGAGATACGGTGGAAGATGTGAGGTTATGCATAAATTATGTTGCAAAAAAAATGATAAATTTTGCTCTGAATGAATGGCCAACAAAAGACGAAAGTATCAAGAGGTTAGACCTTATTTTTCTAATCGGAATGTGTTATCGACATACAAAGAATTTGTATTCTTTCAGGATAGAATTGTGATCCCCCAAATATTAAGAGCTGAAAACCTCCTCTCAATACGCAGTGGCCACATGGGTCTTAACAAGTGTAGGGGGCGGTCTACTTCTTCATTGTGATGGCCAGGAATATAGCAGGAGATTGGGCACATTGTAAAAATCTGATTCTTGTAATCGACACCGTCTTGCAATGATTTTTGTGATCAACACTGTCTTGATATGAACTTCTTGAACCAACAACTTTACCTGACGTCTGTGGCGAAGAATTGGCGCTGATTTGTGTACGCGCAATGGACAGTAGTATTTAGTCATTATTCACTATTTTTCACGGTATTTTGAAATTGTTCAGATCAGTTTAGCAACCAGTGCCAAGGAAATAGAATTAAAAAAAAAAAAAATTTGCCCGTAAGGTTATCCCAAATGAAGTTGCCAGTGACAACAGTGGTGAGTTTGCAAGCTCTGCTTTTTAAAGATTTTGCCGAAGAAAGAGGGTTTATTAACATCTACACTTACCCTTCATTTCCATAAAGAAAATGAGAGGCGGAAAGATATGTGAAAAAAAGTTAAAAGACTTCTAAAATAGCTTGGTATTTTCTTGGCACTAATGGTATACAGGAGTACTCCTATGTCGGCCACAGGTCAAGTCTTGTAGAATAATTAAGTGGAAGGAAAACAAGATCTGTACTTCGTAAACACCAAGACAAATTGAAACCTAAATTACCTGACTTGAGATAAGACAGGGGCAGGGGTGAATAAGAAAAAGATCAAAAGGAAGAAGGATAAAACGAATGGTGTGTGTTCATTCCACTCACTTAAAGTCGGTAAGAAAGTGTGAATCAAAAGTGACCAAGGAAAATTATGGGTCACAACAGGTGTAGTAAAAATAACTGAGTCAAGAAAGAGAACGTATATTGTGCAAACGAGGTATGGAAATCTCTGGTGAAATGGAAAACGTTTTATTTCAGGGAGACGTGAACACATCTATACAATTTCAAAATTGGCTTCAAAAGGACTGTTTGATGAAATCGAATTGCGGATTCACACCAAAACAATACACTTCAAACCAAGAAAAGTCGTGCAGTCCAGAAAGTAGGATATTTCGAGTACTATGTTTAAAAATAAATTGAACAATTGGGAACAAAGAAAAAGAATAGAGAAAAATTCTGATAATAAAGATTATGTTCTAAGAAGTTGAAAAGGTAGGTGTTTTATCAGGCAGTTACACCTATAAATGCCTGATATTGATTAGTCGTTGTTGTGGTTGTGGTTGTTAACAGAAAGTTTTGAATGAATATAATTATCGTTGAGACGTGCTTTTCTTTACATTATTTCACTGTGATATTTAGTCAAGAAACCAAACAATAGTAGCTACAATACCAAAGTAATGCAACTCCTGAAAGGTTTGGATGTGTTTATACTAGCGCTGATAATTCCATCAGCAAGTATTTAGTAAAAGGCAAAGTGATCTTAGTTTTATTCTTTGTTACTTTCTTACTAGCAAAACAAAAATCAATACGCGATTGTTTGAAGGAAGAACTGAATTGAGATAACACTACGATATAATAACAAAGAATGTATGTTTTATGTGCAAAGTTGTTGGAATTACCGAAAGGTGTTGTTACTAGAGATTACTGTTAAATTTCATATGAGTAGGACAGATAAATTGTTATTTGTGTTGGTAGTATATAAAAGTTCTGTAAGAATTTACTTTCCGTGTTAATCTACCGGATATATCTTTGAGAGAGGAAAGTCGAAATTGTGTCATGGGGAAATTCCTTTGATGACCAGTACTTAGAAGACAGTTTCTTGTTCGTAGTTTTGTATGGCAAGAAGTAAAATGAAACTTACTTTGATTTTCATTTCTTTGTGAGTATGTAAGTGCGCGAGATAAAATGATGTATGTTTGGGTGGGTAGCCTTGATCTGCAAACCGATGTAAGGAATAGAAAGCAAGTGGCCAAAATAGCTCTAGTGTTTCGATATTTGTAGAAAGCCATAACGATAAGGCTATTAATCAAGTTTTTCTGACAATAATTGCCTGAATAGTTTTAATGAGTATTTTTTGGTCTATTTTGGTTAGAATTCTGGTTTATCTGGGACAAACAAAATTTACTTACAAACTCTGTCATTCGTTTGACTGGAAAATAATATTGTTTTATTGTTTTCCCATTACTGTAGCTTGAACTGTTTCCCTAAGAATTAGGTTTATCTGCAAAGACCGATTTTCAGCTTACGTACTCTTTCTGGGCTAAGTGTAAATGTTATTCCCGTCTGAATTTTGTTAGACGGAATATATTAATCATTGCGTATGATATGGTTACCCGACCAAAACATCGAGAATAAATCAACACATAGACGAGGAAAATTGTTCGATCGTAGCATACACAATAGTATTGTTCCGGTGTTTTTATTTTTATTACTGATTAGAGAGGAAGCTTTTCGGTCCATACAACAAATAACAATCAATCATCAACTCAGGGGCGTAGCTGATGGAGGAATCTTCATGAATAGTTGTTCTACTTCTGCATTTCTAGATCCACCCGACCTCTCGATCGTGGGCGTCGCGGATCCAATATCTCCTGAATTTGTCCAAATTGTTTGACCATATAATGTTTTGTAGCCTTGTCATTAGTTATAAAGTCCAGCTGATGTCTGACACTCTTGCAACATGACCATCCCATTGCCATTTGGGTTTTTCTAACGGATTTTATAATATCTCTGACTTCTGTTTCTCTTCTAATATAATGAGCTGTCTTGTGATACCTCTATATGATGATCTTTTCTCGTGCAGCTGTATGATTCTTAGTTTGAGAGCCAGTCTCTTGGTCAGATTCCTTGTTTCAGCTCCATAGGTGACTATTGGGGGATTCATTATCTATATCTTCATGTAACCCGATATGTTTGTGTCTTTAACTCAGATATGCATTGAACAAATATATAATTCATTGGGTCATGCTTTGGGGTTGTTTTTTTCCAAATGAAGGGACAGTGCATGTTTGCTTATTGCAAATCTTCCTTTTTCGTCAAAATCTAAATCGATGGTTTCTGACCTTTCCATTTCTAAGAACCAAGTTTATTTAAATGAATTTGTATATGGACCACAGGCCCTTGAGATGTACGCCTACTATACAAGTTCACGAACCCAATACTTTTGAGAGGTCCCCCTACGGACCACAGTAATTCTTTTGAGCGCTCCTAAGGGTTAGTGCCCTGGCTTGGGAACCACTGCATTAAATGTTGGAATGGGAGCTCAAACTCCTGCTACCCAAAATATCCAGCTGCACCCCTGCATTTATTTATGTTTTGTTTTTTTTTAAATAATGTCAATTTACTCATTCTAATACGAAAGCACAGAATTAGCAGATGAAATCGTCAACATGTCTTCTCCGTTCAGTCGAGTCATTTTAACGTCTTCCTTGGACGTAGATCTTTCCCAGGATTCACTTCTCTATCATGGGTGTCACAGAGCTAGTACTTTCTGAATTTGTTTAGTTCGTCTCTCCATCTAATATTATGCCGGCCTCAGTTTTGCATGTGATCTCGGGTGGGATCCATGTCGTGAGTTACGATGTCCATCGGTCGAGTAATAGGAAATAATGTCTGCATGGGTTTCATATAATGATGACATAATTGTCTGTGGTTGTAAAAGCCGGGTGATTACTATTTACTCAATTTTCGGGACACAGCGTCCCACTAGACATCTAAGGCAGATCTATGGTAAATATATATCTTGTAATAATAGGAAGCGCGATATTCTTTTGTCCAACAGGGACACGGAAGGGTTAAATAAGAGGCAATGAATATAGAATTGCCGATAAGAATTACTTTTCCTTTAGAAACGAATTTGCTATTGAAGACCAAGCATTTAAGTAAAAAGTACAAACAACATCGTTTCGGGGATAAACAAGAGCCGATTTTTATAAAAGGCGAGTGAAAAGACACTCTCTATTGGAAATTTGTAATAACTTTATAATTTAATGGTCGACTGTAGTCTAACTAGTTTTACTTTGGGCTGTATTATACTAGAATATCCCTGTTGTGTTCGAATTCAAGATTGGCATTAAACTCTGTAAGCGTTATAGTATGATTTCGATAAACTTTTGCAGGAAGTCAGACTGTTTGTTGACCATAACAGGTCGAATAAGCCCCTCCAATTGATCTAAATTTTGTGGTTTGTTGCAATACACCTCTGTTGCTAATCCCTACAGGAAGAAAGAATAGAGCAATATTTCCAACAGTTATGTATGATTTCTGATAGGGAGTTAATGCCCACCCTCCCTGTTGATAGAAATTACACCAATGTACTCATCATGAGAAGTACAATAAGAATGCATCATCCCAATAGTCATCTTGCTGACACGTTACCTAAACAAAAGATTGACCCTCAAACTGAGAACCATGCAACGTGCACAGGAGAAGTCACAAGATAACCTGATATATTACAGGCAAGAGTCCGAGATATCTTACAATCAGTGAGAAACCTCAAATAGCAATGGGCTAGTCGTGCTGCGAGAATAGCAGACAACTGCCAGACATCACAATTCACAACGTGGGTCCCTAGAGATCAGGTATGAAATCATGGCCAACAAAATCTAAGATGTCCTGACGAACTAGACAAGTTCAAAAAGTACTAGCTCCGCGACTCCCATGATAAAAGGGTCTGGCAAATCTTGAAAAGGTTTATGTCCAACGACATATGCTAAAAAGCTGTTGCCAATGATGATGAAGGTTAAGTGTGAGTAGACATACTTGTAACCTGGGAACTTGGAAAACACCTGCAAAAAGAACTAAGGGAATGGCAACGTATTTGATTTACATAAAATTGTCATAAACTGTTGGAAAAAAAGAGAAAAGAAATAAACTTAAAAGGTGGCAAATAAGCAGTTGGCCATGTGCGAGGATTGCTTCTTATCTTTATAGTCTATACAAATGCAAATTTTATATACCATAATACCAGAATTTATATCTTCATATTCTTTTTATCATCTTGACTCTCGTTTAACATCTTGTCGACACATAACGTCAGCGCGAATGCTAGTGTGTCTGTGTGAGTGTAATATTTCTCAGATAAATATACATTATCAGCAGGGCCTAGGAGAGGGTGGTGAAAACGATACATCGTACCCGGACTGATGCTTGATCAACAAAACTTGAAGAAAGAATGTTTGATTGACAAAACTTGGTGGGTAAGATGTTCAAATCGCTACTCCAGGGAAGGATGTTAACGAGATCCCCAACTTTGAAAGAAATAAAAATGTGCCTGCAGGGTTAGAGATTATAACTTATTGTGAACCTGATCATTTTGACAAGTGTTATCACCCTGATTGTTTCGATGGATACGTTTCAGCCGGTGGGCTTTCTGTCCTTTCTCGGGTGTATGTCACATCTGGTAATCCTGGTCTCCTAATCGACAAGCATTTGCTTTGCGCTGTAAGCTTTGCTAACAATATCAGATGAAACTTGGATTAGTGAAATGAAATTATGAAATAACTGTCATAGAGAACAGAATACAACATGAACATCAAAGCCAGAATGTCAACACGTAGCGATCAAAATAACAATTGAAAGTATGTTACCGTTATCCTCTGCTACTTGCCCCTCATTGTTTTTCATGGGGAAAAAAAGGCGAAAGTGTTCAGCGTTTATTTACGGCAATCTGTTAACCATCTCAATTTCTCGCGCCTACCATATCCTGAACACCTAATAACTCAACCTAACATGCCATCATCACCATTTTTGATCTGGGAACGCTCAAAATATCTCCCATATAAATATGGTATTTTTTTTTTTTTTGCTTCACACTGTTCTGCTTACGTAGAGTTTTCTTTTTTTTTTCTCTAGGAACGATCTGCTTTCGGATATTTATTGTCTGGAATTCTCCGAAAAGGCAGATTGATTCCTCCAAGTTTCCAGATCATCAATGCGGGAGATCGCGCTGTATGAATTGTAGAATCGTGATTATACGAGTCTGAATGATTTATTGGATTATCCATTCGGGTGTTTATTCTTTCGTACCGATCCATGCAGTCTGCTTAACGATCGCTGATGGAAAAATGACTGTTGCGATAAGAAGAGAAACAAAAAAACGTTGAGGCAGGTGCACTGAGGCTGCGTTCGAAATCAGGAGGAAAAAAATTTCAAATAAAAACAAGAACAATTCAAGAAAAAAAAAAAAAGATTTGATTAGTCACAATAGAAACCATCTAGTGACCAACGTATTTTGGAAGCATGCTACGTTGGGGGTGATCAATTTAAAAAATTGGATAAGAGATCAATAAATGAGTTAGGTCTCTCGCCTTTTGAAGGGCTATGATCACTAAGAAAGGTCGAATTTTCAAAGAAAAAAAAACACAGGATTGAATGCTACCGGATACAAACTAAGGTACCAATTTAGCAGAAACTTACATTGTAGATTGAAGCCTCCACTAAAAGCCTATTCAGAAGGCGAATTTTCAAGAGAAAAAACAAAACAAACGTTTTTCTATGTATAATGACGAGTAACTGTTTGAGTTTCCTTCCCTCTAGCTCAATTGATGCAACCAGTTAGTGTGATACATACATGTGTACATACACAGCCAGCAATCCAGCCAGACCAACTTGAAAACTGAAAAAAACTATATTGACAGCTTTTGTTGGTGGTTTCTAATACACGGTCTTCCAGTGATGTCTGGGAAGAAATTCGAGATATGGCTGTTGATGCAAAAAAAAAAAAAAAAAAGCGCAATTACTACCAGCAATAATTACAGACAGGAATTAAAAAAAAAGATGTGATTGGAGTTCAGATAGTGTATGTACGAAAGAAATATGTTAATCAATGCGTTGATAAGGAAAAAATGACAGGAATAGAAGTGATAGTTGTCCTAATTTCTTATTTGTTGCAGTTAATCAAATTTTCGACTAGTTGTTTTTTTAAATCTTATTTTTGTTGCTCTAAGAAAAGATTGACCCTCAAATGGAGAACCATGTAACACACATAGGAGAGAATAGTACTCAGCATCACATTGAGAGATTATAAGACAACACAGTATATTGGAGAAAGAAACAGGAGTCAGGAATATTTTAGAATCGTTTAGAAAATTAAAATAGCAATTGGTTGGTCACGTTGCAAGAATGTCAGACAACTGCTGGACATCTTGACTCACAATAGGGATCCCCAGATATCATATGCGAAAACGTGGCTGGGGAAAATATTAGATGACGTGAGGAACTACACAGAGTTCAGAGAGTAATGATTCAGCGATGCCCACGATAGAGAGGTGTGGCAATTCCAAGGGAAGGTCCATGTCCAACGATGGACGCTAAAAGGATGAGGATGATGATGATGAATTGACCTGATCGTCTTAAACTTTTAATTGTGCATTATCATCACTTTTTTGCTAGATATCTTTTCATTTCATTTCTGTTGCATGTACACAAAAAGGAGTAAGTTATCTGAAAAGTGGATTTTCTGTCTAAAATTATCGAAAAAGTTGATCTTTCATCTAAAAATCACACTAAAAATTAGATTTTCATCTGAAATTATTTAAAAAGTAAATCTTTCATCTGAAATTATCTAAATGTTAGATCGTTAGCCTATAATTATCTGAAAAAATAGATCTTCTATCTGAGATCATCTTGAAAATAAGATCCGTCTAAAATCATCTGAAAAAGAACCAGTGCAAGTATTGAGCATTGCACTGGAGGAGCACTTTTTTGAATGAAAAAAAAAAAAAAGAAAGTTTTTAGATGGTGCCGAGGGGTGTACTCATATATATTTCCAATGCTGTCACCCGAAAAAGTGTGACCGGGAATGCCCGGAGATACACACACATGGACACTCAAAGGGAGAATACTCTGTATTCCTTTTGCTTGCTTGGTCTGCCATTTGTGAGGCTATGGCGAGTCTTGAACTGTTCGAATTTTCCAGCTGCACATTATCATTATTAATTTTTTTCATTTCATTTTTGTTGCTTATAATCGTCTTAAATTGTCCAAATTTCTTGAATATATTTTTCTTTCATCTTATTTCTGTTGCTTTTTATCGTAACTCTCAGATCGTTTTACATTTATTCTACGACCGTTAAGTATGGATCAGAATCTAAAAACTGGTTGGTCACCGAATGGAAATCGTCACAGGATCAACGTCTTTTGGCAGCAAGCCGTCGTTGGGGATGATCATTTGAAAATATTCTAAAAAAAGGGATCAATGAATAAAATAATTTTCTTGCCTTTTGATGGGCAGTAGTCACAGAAAAAGTTCAAATTATCAAAAAGCAATCGTGGGTGCTACTGAAAACAAACTAAAGGACCAATTCAACATAAAATAAAGTTGTAAATTACCCCCCCCCCAAAAAAAAAAGACTAAAAAAAAACTTACCTATTTTGTATACATAATAAAGAGTGAATTTTCAGTCATGTCTCTTGTTTCTTTCTCTCTCTCCTTTTCTTTCCTGTATACTCTCTTTCCCCCCTTCCTTCTTTTCTCTTTATTTCTTCCTTTTGTTGATCGATGACGTAGGAATAGAATCTGCCTCTCAGTTTTCCTTTCTTAGAACCATTTTAGTCTTACACGGAAGTCTGAAATCGTCATTGTCGTCAGGTGAAGAAAGTGAATTTAAAACGTAAAAACAATGAAAATGCTTCATCAAAGAAATCTTGACTAAGATAAAACTATTATGACCTTTCTTTTTAGATGGAAATGGTTACAATAATCAATTAAGCAAAGACTCAACCACCGATATTCAAAATTAGTCTAGTCAGAATATTTAGCTAGAGTCAAATGTATAAAGTTCAGTCTGAGTTGAACTGCGTGCGAGAGACTGGTTACTTGGTTTCATTAACAATTAGTTGCAGGCCGATTGAAATTGTGAGGATGGTAGAGAGGTCTCATGTACAATAAACTGTTATATAAACAACTAACGTATACCTGTCAAAACTGACAAGTTTATTAACTCATGGTTCGGCACTAGAAGTTATTTTATTAGGTAATGTATTTTTAATGATTCGGGTATCCTAATTTTAATATTTGTTTTCAAGTCTCGACTCATTTCAAGCTGTTTAATGTTCGATCAGACATAAAGTCATAAGAGTCTCTCTGACGTAATTTTACTCGTTATGTCACGATTAGTAAATTAACCCACCAGAGCATCCCATGAGAGACCGAATAGGTAGAGAAGAAAATTGCGTATATTTTCAACGAATGTATGTATAAACAAGCAGAATCAATTCGGTCAGCAGTAACAACAGCAGCCTTTTAGCACCTGTCGTTGGTAGTAAACCTTCCCTATGATTCGCTTAGCCTCTCTATCATGGGGGTTACGGAGCCAATATTTTCTGAACTTTTCTAGTTCGTAACGCCATCATTATCAGCCAGCTACAGTTTTGCACATGATCACGTTGAGAGTCATGATGTCCAGCAGTTGTCAAACATTCTTGCAGCATAACCAGCCCATTGCCATTTGAGTTTCCTATGATTCTACGATATCCCTGACTCTTTTATTCTTTACTATGCAGTCTTGTGATCTCTCCCCGGAATGTTGAGCCCAATCATTTCTTGAGTCCGTTGCATGGTTCTCAGTTTGAGAGTCAATCTTTTGTTTAGGTCTATGTTTCAGCTCTATTGGTGACTAGCGGGAGAGTGCATTAGTTGTATACCCCTCTTTTTTGTACTAATGGGATTTTCTTGTTCTCGAAGGTTGAGCTTTCAAGCAAACTTCTATTTCTTTCCCTTCCTTTCTTACATTGTATCAGTCTTTATCAATTAATATATTTTTCCCATCCTCCAAAAATTTTTGGAAACAAATATTAACTTTCTCTTTCTTAAACACCCCCTGACTCTGACGAACTTATTCTACTTCCCTTTCACTTTTTTTTATTGTTGACTATTTTATTCCCACCCGACGACCCATGAAAACAATTCGCCAAAAATGTCTCGATACATGTACAAAATGATGAAAATAACAAAATAACTCATAGGGTGCATTATTTCTGGCTTCACTGCAATGTATAAAGATGTAATCATCTCTTCCTTAGCCTGTGACTAAACCTTCCAGAGAATTTCATCGAAAAAGACAGACACGGGTGAAACCTGTATCGCTCTAATTTTGTTGGCAGTGGTAACAATAAGACAACAGATAAACAGTTTTAGAAATAATTACGTAGAACGTAATATATCTTTACGGAAAGAATGAAAACAATATTTCAAATTTTGTTGTGTTGAATATATTATTTTTAAAAGATCATAACATAGCTACCAACAATAAATAAAAAATGATCGGTGTATCCTTATGAGTAACTGAGATAAACACGAAAGAAAAATTGTAGAATATATTTCTGTTGGGAATTACGTTATATCAAATCTAATAAAATGTATGAAAACGGAATATATTTTAATCCAGATCTGTAAAATGGAATATATCCGTTTGTTAATATTTTTTTCGTTTTTACGGAATCTAATTATATCAAGAATAAAATATAACTTAGTAAATTGGTCCCCAATCTAAATTGTATCCATGCAGGACATTACATTATCTTGAAAAGTAAAGAAAAATATCCAATTTCTATCTATACTGGTTGTTTCTAAATTTGGCCTCAGTAAAATGGTACCCAGTCCAAAACGCATTTGTGCCAGAGATTGCCAACCCTAACCGGAGCAAAATAGCCTCCTCGCCAATCTAAGTCATATCGATGCTGAATGTTGCTTAACCTTGGCTTTAGTAAAAAAAAAAAAAACAAAAAAAAAAACAAAGCATCCAAAACGTATGCTGGACGTTGATCAAACTTAGGCTTCAGTTAAAGAAGAAAAATCCCCATTCAAATTGTATCTATACTGAGTGTTGCTTAACCTTGACTTCACTAGAATGACCCTCAACCCAACAAAATCGTGTCAATAATTCACCTTTCTTTTACATTTGTTTTTCTCGTGTGAACCTTAGTCACAATTTATTCGAAAGATTAATTTATTTACTATTGAGATTCTGTAAGTCTCTCAGTTTCCAGTGGATAACCTTTGGTGTTAACCATGTTTAAATCAGATTGTACAGACATTACCTTTATCTCTTCCAACTTGAGTTTTCCAGAGATGTTAATGACGGTCATTTTTGGCATTTTCCCATGGACGCAGAATCGACAGACTGACTCGATGCTTTGGAATGGCAAGTTTCAAACTCAGCCTTCTTGTTTGCAACCAAACCCACCCTACTGCCCCCAGGCAACTAGAAGATGGGGCAAAAATCAATTTGATACCGAGATTAGCGTCCTCTTACAATCCAGAAGCATTGTGTTCCCCGGAAGAAGGATTGAACTGTCAACGGGTCTCCGCTTTGATTGACCCTCATCTCAACCCATTTTCAATTCTGGTTACCGTTCCTGGAATGATTAATGTGCCCTCTGCAATCAGGTAAAAGGAAAAAACAGAAAGAGAATACTGGGAAGAAAAACAAATGAGCGAGAAGAAGAAGAGATAATTTGGAGAGAGAAAAAAATGAAGAATGAACCAAGGTATAGAAAATGTCGATGAAGGATAGGCGGATTGGATTGCGCGAACATCGTTTAACCCTTTTCTGATTCCTAGGATGAAATGGGGTAAGACAGTTCACGGCACGAAGAATGAGATCAGCGAGTCAAAAATTTCTCTTTGCACTAATTCCCTTGGGAAAGTCATGAATCCACCTCTTCTCTCCCAGCTATAGATACATGGAAGGGACGACTTGGCAACCAGTCTAGGAGATGAACAACTCCAAACCAGCCTGGATAGTGATGAGCTCCATCGGGCTATATCTCCCTTGGCGCTCCTGTCATGAAAATCCAACGGCCCTACACTGGGTTACAGGATATTAAAAATTCAAGAAAAGACCCCCAGGATGTATGTATCCCGATGTTTCTATGTCTCCAGGAGCTTATATGTCCTGTTGATCTCTTAGAGGTTTACGTTCCGTATACATCAAGAAAAATAAAGTAATTGAGATTTTCTCAGCGTTGACAACTGTAGGCAATAAGGCTGTGATATAAAACCTGCATAGAAATTCCAAGACAGAACAGAGTACAGCCATGTCGGTGAGGTGATGTACTGATTCCGTGTTCTTCATAGGTTCCTAGATAAATCCTTATGGGACAAATGTATCCTATCAGGATTTTACTTCTTAGAAATATAGACATTCTCATATGTAATAAACAATCATATATCATTAATCATTAAATGAAAAAAAAAAACACACACACATTCTATACCTTTTTTTTTTAAATCCAGGCTTCAGGCTTCTTATTGTTAGATTTGGAAGAGCCTCAGGGGATTATGGACTATGAAATCATACAGTTTGATGACGGGAAAGATTGTGCAAGAAGGGGCAAATTTATAATAGGAAGAAAAGTTAAAAGAGAATAAGATTCAAAGGAAAGAAAGGGATAAAAAGAAAAAAGAGAGAGAATATAAGTGAAGAAAAATTAAAGTCCCTAGAAAGGGATCCAAAACGTGAAAACAAGATCGCTTTTGATCGGGGAAAGATAAGATTGAAGAGGGGGGAATGAGCAAGTGGGCATCAAGACATAAAAAAGGAACAGGTCAGGTTAGTCACCCAATAGAGACCGTCAAATGACGATGATCTTTTGGCAGCACGCCTTGTCGCAGTTGATCAATTGAGAAGCAGAAAAAAGTATGTGAACTATAAACTAATCACTTTTCTAGGCATCAGTTGGACAGTGAACACGGAAAAAAAGTTTGAATTTCCAAAATCCAAGGGTGAATGCTGCTCGACACAAAGTAAGGGATCAATTTGGCATTAACTTACTTAGCAAAATGAAGCCCCTCGCCAACCAGAGAAGGGGGTTCAATTTTTTTTTTTTTCTAGACATGATAAAAAATTAATGTTTGAAACTCCAGCCATCTAGTCCCATTAGCTCGGCCAGTGTGCGTGATACATACATAGCCTGGGAGACACACCGAGAAACCTATGTTGACAGTTTGTGTTGACAGTTCCAAATAGCGATGAATTTGAAGAGCGCTTTGGGCAGACACAAATCAGCAGTGAACGACAATAGAAAAATAAAAGACGCAATAATTTGATGGAGAAAAATTGAAAAAGAAAGGAGAAAGAAGAAAAATAGAATAAATTCAATCATATGATTCTTTGAAGCCAGCGCCTTCCCTATAGAAATTCGAATAATTAAGATTTTCTAAAAATAATGAAAATCTTATAAAACGATGTTTTGAATGCCTGAGATTAACTCATATAATGTTATATTCAAACTTTTGCAGTACGAGATTACTAATCTAATCTGGGAACTAAAAATTGATAGTAAATTAATTAGTTGTATGTCCTCATTACCAGATGTTGTGCCGGAGTTTTTTGTTTATAAATTTCAGTTAATGTTGTGTTCAAAGTTCTTCGTTTAAAGCAGTGTTATATCTTTGCATAACGCTTCTCTCAAAGCAAAATGGCTCCTATTACAAAATGACAACCACTCATATAATATGACTTCCAAAAAAATGATTACCGATGGATATTTATTTATAAAATACACTTGAATGCAATTTTTTAGATTGATCTAAAGTTAGGGATTCGGCTAGTTTTTTGGGGGGTTTTTCTTGATAACACCCAGTTTCTTTCGAAACCTAAATTCGTTGATAGTTGTCTGATTTGAAGGAACAGAAAGTCAAAAGAAATAGCTGAAAGGGAGTGAATAGGAAGAGTGAGTGAATTAAGCAGGAGAATATCAATGGTGGAAAGGCCGGAAAAAAAATGAAGTGAGTTGGATCAAAATGAAACAGAGAGCAAGGAGCATACGTTTGGTTCGAGATCAAGGATATCTTGTATCGTCTGTTCGAAAGAGAGGATTCCCTTGTTAGATCTATTTCTTTCGTTCGCTTCCAGCAAGTGAAGCATTTATCATTTGAGACAGATACATGCTAGTGAATGCATAAAACAATGCGCATGCGCACATTTCGACAACTCGTCCATGTTGTGATGGAGTCTGCTTGGCAGCAATTGAATGATTGAATGAACGTCACGAGGGGCGATCGTCCGGGACGCTAAGATTGATCGAGAGGAAGGTGGCTGTTGGTATGACCCTTGTAGGAACCCAATATGGCAACCAAACAACCTGTATTTAGTAGGTTGATCGGTTGGGGGGTGGAGCATCTACCGTGGCACCGTACAAGCCAAAACGTCATGTACAATAAGAGAGCGTAATTTATAACCAGGGAATTGCTTTCTTGTCGGTAACATCAGTATCTTAGTTATATTTGTTACCACCTTAGATCGATTTTCGTCTTAGCAAATAATTCTTCCTCTTGTTCCTGATATGTAAGCGCCAGATTTATCTTTCCCAGTTTACCAATGCGGTCAGAAAATAACTGCAGTATTCAAATAAAATAGCAATCGCATTCTACTTCAAAAATCATCAGAAATATAATGTTGCTCTGCGTTTTTCTTTATGTTCGACCAAAATGGACCCTGATTTTTTACGATCCGCAAAATAAATAATTGAGAGAGACTACTCTGCAATTAGCATTTAGAAATTATCAGCCTTGACAAATCTTACAAACAAAAAAGATGGTCCATCACATGTCTCATCATATAAGTAGATTTTAATAATTACAAACGTTTAAAAAAAAAACTAAGATACTCTAATCGAAGGAAAGATTGCTTTGCTTTAAATAAGTTCAATGCACCATTAATATCATCATGATCATCAGTCTTTTAACGTCCGTCGTTGGACATAGACCTTCCCCAGGATTCACCACACTTCTCTACCATGGTTGTCGCAGAGCCAGAACTTTCATTAGTTGGAGGTCGTGTAGGTTCTTTGCGAAAAGGGCAGTGTCGTCTGCAAATCTGAGCTTGCTCCGATACTCACCGTCTATTCTAATTCCTTTACTCTCCCAGTCTAGTCTTCTGAAGATTATCTCGAGGTTGGCTATGAAGAGTTTGGGTGAGCTGGTATCACCTTGTCTTGCTCCTTTCTGAAGCTGAAAGGGGTCTGAGTCTTTATGTAGCCTGATAAAGGAGCTGCCGTGATTGCATTTCAAATGATTTCAAATCATGAGTGAATTCAAATAATTAAAGATACATGAAAAAAACTTTTCATTGTCAGATGATAATTTGGTTTAGCGAACCAGTATTGTTTCCATTGACCACCACTACTATTACTTTAACAGCTACTAACTGACTGTTATCATGTCATCATCGTCAGTCTTTAATTGTCCATCGTTGGATATAGACCTTTCCCAGGATTCGCCATATCTCTCTATCGTAGGCGTTGTGGAGCCAGTACTTTCT
Source organism: Thysanoteuthis rhombus (assembly GCA_963457665.1). Classification (NCBI taxonomy): domain Eukaryota; kingdom Metazoa; phylum Mollusca; class Cephalopoda; order Oegopsida; family Thysanoteuthidae; genus Thysanoteuthis; species Thysanoteuthis major. The sequence continues at coordinate 31,655,478 of OY735219.1, forward strand.
GAATTTGTCTCTATCTTGTTTTCTACCGGCCTCGGTTTCGCATGTGATCTCTGGAGATCCATGTTGTGAGTCGTGACGTCCATCGGTTGTCTGTCATTCTTGCAACATGACCGGCCCACTGGCGTTGAAGTTTTCTTGTAGATTCTCTGAAGTCTCGGTTTCTTGTTTTCTTCCTGATATACTGTGCTATCTTGTGATCTTTCCAAGTGAGGTGGAGCATGATTCTCTCATGCGTGCGTTGCGTGATTCTCGTTTTGCGGGTCTGTCTCTTGGTTACATTCCATGTTCCAACTCCATAAGTGACTATCGGGAGAATGCATTGGTTGTATACTTTTCTTTTTAGGCTTGATGGGATCTTTTTAATTGCTACTTGATTTTTTTATAGTTTGGTTATGGTCTGATGTTAAGAAACTTGCCCATCGTTTCCGGCGTAGTACGTCTGATATTCCATGTACATCTTTGTTCCAACACTTGCTATTGGCTGAAATTATCGTCAGTCACCTGGTTTATTATATAAGCAGATTAGATGAAAACCTTTATGAATTATTCAATATTATTTTATTTCATCCATTCCATTTGCTTTTTTTTATCGCAACTTACTCAGGCCGTTAAAGAGCAGTCATCACAGAAATCCAACCGTGATTTTCATTTCCCCCTTGAATAGCCAGAACTGGCTGTGCCACTATAGTTTTAATCATTTGACGTGTGTAATTGAGAAATCATACCCGTGATACCTTTCTTTATAGTCCCTTTCAAGATTGATAGTAGGGGCTAATAACTTCATGCTGAAACTGAGCAAGAAAGATATTTGAACCCGATTTGCTAAATCCTTTTTCCCCCTTGCAGGTAGCTGTTACAACACTCAGTATTTCCATCGCATTGCAGGTTACAAAGGCAGCTGGTTTTATTATCGTCCCTATGTTAACCCTTTCGGGGCACCCTAGACATATATTTATATATATTCCGGGGCTTTCTATGACTGCTGGTATATACATATTTGTCACATAAATCTCTTTCAGACGTTTACTGGGACGTTTTGATTCAGACATTAAGCACCCTAATAGGTTAGCCTTGAAAGGGTTAAATTTGTTGAATCCTTCCCGGATTTACGGTAAGCGACAGCCTATATGTTTTCAGCTGGCTGTTACACTTGTTTACAATTTTGAGTTGAATGTTCACATAACGTACTCTGTGTAGAGGTCGACCCTTGGTTTCCCTGTACATTACGTAATCAATGATAAAAGAAATTGTTTGATTTGTTGACTAGACGAAAAGTGTTGTAAGTAGTTAAACAAGTGACGGCTGAAGGTGACTCGTCTGGTGAATATACCGTTTGTGGAAGGATTTGGACATCGGAATTTAGCGTAAATCGCTCTTACAGATCTGGGAATATAACAGTTGTCGTTATGATATAACAACTGACCACAGATGTAATAGATAGCCGTATCACCAATGTAATAACAACAAAATACAAAGGCTGCCTAAGTCTATTTGGATGTCAGATGATGGGATATACAACAGATAAGTAAACTATCATTTTTTTGATTCTGTTTGACCAAGATGGAGAGTGGGTGATACTCTTGCCCAGGCAAAAAATGATAATTATCTTCACGTTGACTTCAGGACCAAAAATGCTAGTTAAATAAGTTTCTCAACGAAGGCTTCTAGAAATCAGCTGTTTTAGAAGTGAAATAACTTAGATTTTTGGTTCATGGTTTCAGAGGGAGGTTTTGGGGTCAGTTTGCAATGCAAGTTTATACTAAATTGATTCCTTAGCTTAGTTTGTGTCCGGTAGCAATGATACTTGTTTTGAGAAAATTCAGACATTTTTTAGTGATCACTGCTCAAGAACAAGAGAAAAAATTTCATTCATTATTCCAATTTCTTTAATTGATCACCCCCAACATGGTAAAATATAATTGTCGCGTAATGCTTTCTATTCAGCGGCTAACCAGACTCTTCTCTCTTCTTCTCAATCCTAGAATTTTTTCCTTTTCAGTAACAATCGTTGTTATTCGATTCCCGAGTCAGCATAATGATTGCTTGGAATAGTATAACAAAGATCTTAATGTCGATGTAGGATGTAAGGAAAATAATATTGTTTATTCAGAAAGGGATTGGAAAATACTAAGACGATACGCCTGAAAAAAAAATATACAGGTATCCATCGATTCTCGAAAATTCACCTTTTCACTTTTATGAAAAAAGAGAAGAGCAAAAATGATATTGGCTGCTCATTTTGTAGCGAGCAGTTAAAGTGGCAGCGAGCATTATTCCACTCTCTCATACACTCCAAATCCTGTACCCCCATCCCATCGCACCAATATTCGTCGACTCAGCATAACATACAATCATAATTATTCTCCTAGTCTTGTCTGAGAAAGCTAAAACATTTTCTGATATAAATTAGTGGTAACTGAATTTTCATTTTACGCTATATCAGCTTACGAAAAATGTATATTGGAATGCTCCAATTTCGGATAACGGGTAAGCTGCTAACGGTTTTTTATTTAAATAATTGAATGTTAGTTTATAATCTCTTTGAAACTCCCCGAAGATCTTGTCTTCAAAGCAAAGCACTAGTCACCATACGTTATAAGACTCAGTGCCCTGGAAATCAAATTAGCATTTAAGAATCGTTCACGTTTCAATTAGAACCACTTTGCTTGAAAAAAAACAAAAAAACATGACGGAAAAGTTGCGGCCGATGAAAAAGCCGAAGTTAAATAAATCAAAAAGAATTATTTTACAAGAATACTAATTAGAACCAACTTGCATAAAACATGACAAAAGAGTTCGGGAGTTTTTTAATTGATTATTCACAAGAAAAGCTTAAAGATATCCGGTTGTGGGCTCGTCCTTGTATTTTGTTGATGGTCGAGGAAAAGCCGAGCCTCGTTGGGAATTGGATCCGCTTGAATTCGAAGGACACGTCTGTTGGGATAATGGAGTTCCTTGAAATGAACACATCTCCCTATGTGCTGGACCTGTGGGAGAAACAGCTTGTCAGCTGGCCGAGTTCCATTGCACAAGTGAAGATAATCTACATCTCTCAGCAGCATGTTGGCAGTCCCAACGTCCAGTTGAAGCTGGTGGACAGCAACACAAAAAAAAACGTCTTTGGACGTGTTGACGTATATGCGTGCGTTTTGTTACAACTCCCTAAAAGACGACTGCTTCCTGTGTGGAGGCGTGTGTGTGTGTGTGTCTCTAGGAAAACGCCTGGAACTTGATAAGAAATGATTATAATGTGAGAAATGTTTTTGCCATGTGCAAGAATAGATATATGAGAAAACTCTGATATAAGAATCTATTGTTTCCAATGGATATAACCAAAGATTGGCTTGAGAATAACATCTGGTAACCTCGAATGACCTCCAATGTTCATCACGCCAAATATTAGGTAAATACGCCTAGTCGTTATAGCGTGAAAGAGACAGACAATCCAACAATGTATATATATATATATATATATATATATATATATATATATATATATATATATATTATCATTAAGGCTCCCTTATTCATGGTTGAGCACTCTTTAAGTGAGGTAACTCGTTGATTATAAGCTATACAGCAACGTTCTTCCAACTCTGGAATAGAGCACTCTGGTGGATTTGGAATTATACGTAAGTAAATATATCGTTTAAATTCAGCCATACTGACTGTCCAGCTCTGTATAGGGCAGAGGTAAAATGCCAGCCTATAGGTCTGGAGCGAAAGTTTCGATCTTATCTCGTGGTACTGGATGGATAATGGGTAGTGTATAGCAACACTGAAGAGTTGTAATACAATGAAACAGCTATCTGTGGATAACTCAATTATATATATATAAATACACACACACACACACACATATACATATATATATATATATATATATATATATATATATATATATATATATACACATATATATATATATATATATATATATATATGCATTGCTCTTTATATATCTGGGCATGTGTAAAATACTCCCATACACACACACACACACACACATATATATATATATATATATATATATATATATATATATATATATATATATATACTCAAGTCATATATACGCGTTGGTAAATCAATTCATCTGAGGTTGGGTCATGGCATGTGCAATAGACTGAGGTTTAAGAGAGAAGGGATCGTGGGCGTTGCCTCTTTTATAACTTGCTACAAAGACAAAATCACAGAAGCTATTCTTTTTCCACCTTCTTTTATGAAAGTGGAAAAGTTGACCCCCAAGAAAAGTTAAGGGATACAGGTAGATATGAAAATTTGGCATTTTTTGGATTGAGAAGACTGGAATGAAATTTACACGGAAACTGTTCGTTTTTTTAATGTTTTGTTTTTTGTAAATAATAGAAAGTGTTTGTTTTCAATTCTGAATTCTAGTTTCCTTGAGTCATAGGCGACCTTCTTGGAACTCAGTCACGTATCCACTTCGAAATGCGACTTTAATCGACTTCATCTGCTCATGATTTACGAAATCGCGATTAAAACTAGCTACGTAAATTTGCTTCCATTGTCTGTTTAACATGGATTGCTTCCTGGGTAAGATCGATTTTCTTGAGATTCGCCGAATTTAGCCTAGACTTTTGAATAACAGATAAAAGAATTCTAAATTTCCATTAACTGCGTTTGGATCGAGTTTTGGCACTGGTTGCCGATTGGCAGGAAGTCTTTGGAACCAATCATATAGCAGAAGACACAACTGATTGGAATCGATGCAAGCGTTAATGTTCGCTGGATTGTGATCGAACGTGGCCCGTCGATAAGAGTGTTTAATTTTTGAATGTTTTATCTGATAACGAATTCAAAAGCACCGAACAAGAAACTTAGTTCATTAATTTTAATTATCTAAATTAGATGCATCTTAGATCGCTCACAGTTCAACGGATCTGTTCACAGCAATACCTTGAATAGTGCGTTTTTTTTTTTAAATTTAGATTTAAATTCTATGGAATTGCTGTAGAAAATAACATGACCAAGTAAAAGCTGAGAAAAAAAAAACAACATAATGTCATTATAATTATACCTGGAACAGTGCCGTTTTGAACAGTACGGATATTTTGGAAAACATTAACCGCACTATTCAAGATATACCTGTATTTCGTCTTTGTTTTCAGAGCTGGTTAGACCAGTGGTAAAGTTTTTCTAGTTTTCGTTCTTTTATATAAGCCTGCATTATTGGCATATTAAATGCAGTGATGAGAATCAAATAGTGTGGTCCCTGAAAGGAAATGTAGTCCCTCCTACCGAGCAAGAAGTATTGTTTTATTTTTGTATCATATATGTATATGTGTTATTAAGAAATTGATATATGATCCAACAGAATGATTTTAAATTGCGTTATATCATTGAAACTCAATTTGAAATGATCCCCGTTATGTATCATTTGGCGAAGAGAACGTAAATAAAATAAACAATTAAAGAAAATTGGGCTTCTACAAGAATCGAACCTGCCACTAGTAAGATGGCTGCTTCAACGTGGCATTGCTCTTTCTAAGCAGCCACTGGTAATACAAAGACTAAGTTAACTGTTTTAACTCCAAATTCTCATTTTGTGCATTCACGTTAATATATGCACTTCTTGTTTCTTTGAGCCACGCGGCGTTGAAGCGGCTACCCTATTGGTTGCAGTTTCGATTCTTACAGCAGCCCCATTTTCTTTTATTGTTTTTTTTCTTCTATTTGCTATGTATTCACCAAATTATGCATTCGCCGTAAAAGAAAAAATATAAAGGATATAGACAGTAAAAAAACAAAATGAAATGTTTTTTAGACCTTTGCAGTGCCGGTGGCTGCTTAGATCAATGGTAAGTGCAATCTCTCTCTCTCTATATATATATATATTCGTTTATATATCTGTACATAAGAGTGGGGTTGGACCTGGGCTAGCTGGCCCCATCTCTAAAATCCATTGCTTAGGCTGGGGGGATATTCTGCACTCGGGCCCCGACGTTTAAGGTTCTACTGCAATGGATACAACCCTCAAACAATCTTCATTTGCGAAACCAATATATATATATATATATATATATATATATATATTGAGTCGGATTGGGGATTTTTTCATATCTTAAAATCAGTCATTACTAATTCATTTTAGAACAATGAAAATGAAAATGAATTCCAAACCGTAATTTTATAATTCTTATACGATTTACATACTTATACGCATAACATACCATCGAGAGATGTCTAATATATTCATGAGATTGCTGACATTCCTATTTTACCATGCTCAGGATATGGTTTTGAGGAATTTCAATGGTATCTTGCAGAAAGTTTGGGGCAGATCCAGGATTTTTTATTGATACATGTTAGTTAATATATTAGGAAGATAGTGCAAAATTGTGGAAAATCGTAACTTACAATTACTGCCACAGCATCATAGCTGCATATCATATTACTTAGTGTGATGTGTTTGCAGAAGTTTGCATTGAGTGCTTTCTACTTTTTTAGTCCACTCAATACAATACTTTTCGGTTGGTCGGTCCATAATATGATAAATATCGGTTTTCTCAACTGTATCATGATGGATTGATATGAAATTTGGTCCAGATCATCGGTTTACCATCTTCAATTTTCCTAAATAAAATGTTTCCTTCAAAATGATCTGCATCAGCCCACTTGCTGTTTAGTCATTCCTCCAAGTTGAGAAACACCTGGAAGTGAAAATGAAAGTGAAAGTAGAAACACAGGGACCAATTTGATCGATATCTTTCCAAAAGCTCAAAGATACACTTGACACATTACATGACATTCGTGCATTAGCTCTCATTGAACCTTCTTGTCACCAAACACGCTTTCAGCATTTTAACTCTCATTTACTCTCCCTTCTTGTCGCCATTCAAAATTGGATAACACTGATGAAGTAGACTTGAAAATCACAAACGATCAGCCATCCTCAGAGCCGAAAAGCTAAGGGTTACATTGGACGGGCAAATTACGTTTGAGGAGTTCAACAACTTTTTGAGGTCAAGCCGGTAGAGCATAGGTTCAAGAAGAGTAAGCAGCCTCTTTGGTTTATCAGCAGTGGAGTGGAGTGGAGTCTGTTTGAAAGGCAGGCTCGGACAGGGTGTGGCTCGAAGAAGAAACCGTGTATGTAATGAGGGTCAAGTTGAGGAAATTTGGCACAGGTGGCGCTTGTAACAGTGAAAGAAATCACTGCAGGCCGGTGTCGGATAGCGAAATAAGAAAAAACCGGAAATTAGAAGCAAGAGAATTGAAAATCAGAAGAGACAGTGGTGATAATTCAAATTGATGCTGGTCTGTGCAGTTCTCAATTCGTAGCTCAATGGAATTCCTGATTTGCTTAGTCTTAAGCAAGGAAACATCATGTCGTTAGGACGTAGGCTTTGTAAGATAGAGTAGTTTTAGGCATGTGTGAACAGGGCCGGCGCTACCCAATAAGCCAAACTAGGCAACCGCCTAGAATGCTGACCTCAGAGGGACGTTGTACTAACCTTCCCGGTGATTTTTTAAAAAAATCTAGCAACTGGGAATGCAAATTTTAAGTATCACCTAAGATGCATTAACCCTGTTGAAAGGGGGTATTATCGTAGTAGCAGTGATTAGCAGTGAGTTGCTGGGGTACTTGAAACAGTTTTTTTCTATTATGAACTTCTATTGCATATGTGTATCTTTCAAATGATACTTGGGTTGATAAATATACGATATACTATCCAGAAGTTGTGCTATAAGTGGACTTTTTAGAATATGTCAATAATTATGAGCTCAGTTTAGCGCAAGATGACAACAATAGAGCAATGCGTAGGGATCGAAATCGTGACACGGAAGACAATCTGCAAGGCCACTTGTTGACCACTGCTCTACTGTAGGCACAGTGGATTTCTTTTCATAAATGCATTAATGTTTGTGTATGTCCACCTTCTTTCCATCTGAACGCAGGAAATATATAATACTTGGGAGAAAACAATCAACGCACGATTCATGGGGGAGAATTTTTGACTAAAAGAATGGTTAGAAGCATTTTACTGCAGTCAGTAATCGCTCAACCAAAAGACAGCCATAATTATGGCTACCAATTATTCTGGGGTTACCAATGGGACCCCGGTGCATGTTTTTGGCCAATTAGTTGATGGAAATTCCAAAACTTCTTTTAGGTTTTTAGTGTGAGGCTCGTTTACTTTACTCGTACAACAAAGGAATTATGTTAAACAGGACCCTCACTTTGTGGCCGTATAAAACAGTCATCCATATGGTGGGTTTTCCGCTAGTTGTGAAAAATTCTCTAGAACTGTGTCCTGAAAAAGAAGCCGGTCATTGAAGAACTGAACAAAATATAGTGTTTATCGTTCTAAAACAGAGTAAACATTCCACTTCACTGACCATTAACGAAAATATTTCGTCTAGACTTATAAATTGGCAGTTTTTATTGTCTTATTTGTGTGGGATGGCGTTTAAATACTTCTTGCAAGAATTCCTTTCCTACGGGGGTGTCGAATTCGACATTCCATAGACTACCAGAGAGAAGGGACATCTAAAACTAAGATGCCAACCATATAACGTGGACTTCTTAATTAGTGGCATTTTAAACAATGCAAAACTTGTGTTCATTGACTAATTTGTTTTCTTATTTCACTCGTACTATTGGTCTATACTCTTGATTTACATGGAAACCGTAATGGTTTGAACCCATCCCATCTCTTGTCTTCATCAACATCAACGACTTTAAAAACAGTTATGAGTAATTGTTAAGATGAATTTCAAAAAGAAAATCGAGGTAACGTATTGGTTATATTTTACGTTTTCATCATGTAAGGTGTCCATACGGGTTGGTCCTTTTCTCTTGGCGAACCTCATCCAAACAACTACCGGACCATACACGGGGGTGCACATTGAGTGCCTCGAGACTCAGGACCGACTGAAGCTCAATCTCAATAGCCATCTCCCACTTTTTAATTTCCCACTTTTCTTCGATAATAAACCTTAAAAAGGGGAAGTAATTACATCACATGTGATACATGATAAAAGCGAAAAACGTAATCTATACTATTTACTTCCCTCTTCTTTGAAAAACCCATCCAAACAATTACCCTTTCTCAACTGTCTATTGCCACTTCATCTTGGGCTACCGTCTCTTTCTCTGGCTTGTTGGATTCCTGTTAATGGCATGATTTGCGGGTCTGGTTGTGATGAGTCTCATTATATTCTCAAACTAGCGGAGGCACTGTCAGCAAATGGTGGCTGACATGAGGAGCTGTCTCAGACCTCTTTATTTGACAAATAGTCATTTCATTTGATGCCGAAAATTATATTTTGAGAAAATATTTGACATTTTAGGGAATGAAAAGTACGAAGCATTGCTCAGGAAGCGGGTGGATATGCTGATTTAAAAATAGTAAGAATTATCATGTTACTTCTATGGTTTCTTCCCAAAAACTGAAAATTCAAGATGGCTGCAAAGATTATTTTAATTATCCCCACCTCTATCCTCAAATATGGCGTTCAAATGTTATTGCATATTATATTTCTTTTAGATGAGACCTGAACCATCCAAATCAGTCAATTAGTTTTGGTAGAGTAAGCATTTAAAAATGGAAGTTATTGGGTGTTTGAGAACTTTTTGTCCACCTTGTACAATAGTTGAAATCTTATTGTCTACATCCATGTTTTTGTTTTGTTTTGGTTTTTTAAGAATACATAAAGATTTATATAACGTGATGTCACTTTGATATTTACAGCTTATCTATAGGCATTTTTATCCGCTTATGAAATTGAAAAGAAAGAACAGCGTAGAAAGAATTTTCACTTCAATACTTTCATAAAGAAAGCAAAAATATTTATGCTTGTGCAAATAGAGACATAAAAGCCATACTGTAAGTGCTTATCAGCCAGAAAGAGAACAACACACGTGTTACTGAGACGTACATCCCTATCCTTTACAGGTATTTCAAAATGATATTCATATTTATAACTTTCACCCAACAACTTAAGTAATAATCTCATATTGGATAAGTTTACTATTTTGTAAATAGATAAACACAGACAAATGTTACACAGTACTGACTAATGTTTCATAGTAAATTCTCCATATTAAAAGGGGTATTGGAAAAATTAATTCATTTATTTGCCATCTAGCTGTGAATATATTTAGTGAGACCACAATGCTGCAGCCATCTTATCTTGTTATATTAATATATTAAAAGATTGTTGCAAGTATTGAGTGACTCTTCTCTTAAGTACATCTAAGGGTACCCCCATTGTCTTGACACCCTGCACAGAAGTCCCATTTATTTGGTTGGACTGGTACTGGGTAAGTCAAATAATAATCATAATAATGATTCAACATTTCCAGTTTTTGGATGTTTTTTGGTAGTTGAGATCGAAGTATTTTTTACCCTAAAATCAGTAGCATAGTGTTATTATTAATGATAAAACTCCCATTATAAGTAAATAATTACCAAATTGCATGCTTTGGTGCTGCAGTTTTGAATCTTGAATTCAGAGCAAGAACTATGACGTTGCGTTTCCAGCAATTTAAAAAAAAAATCAGCACCTGAAAACCCTAAGACAAACTTTCATGCTTTCTCTCTGAAGTACACACTAATTTCGTATATTCGCTCAGTTAGATGGGCATCTAGTGGCAAAGGCGTCAAATATCTTCTCCTGTGCTTCGTTACGCAAGAAAGACAATGCAATAGATGTACCAAAGAAAAATAAAAACTAAAATGAAAAATTTAGAAACATGAAAAAGAAACAGAAGACAAGCAGACTATGCCTTGAAGGATGCTTGAGAAAGATACCATAAAATGGATTCGGTGAGTATATCCAGTGCCTTTGAGATAAATAGGCGACTAAGTGATCGTTAGAATGGAAAAAGAGTAGTAAAACAGTGATTTGTAATATAATGCTGGGTTTATCATAGCAGCAGCGATTAGCAGGGAGTTGCTTGTATACTGAAAGTGGACAAGTTTTTTTTTATAATGAAATGCTACTGTTTAGATATATCTTTAAAAAATGATAGTCGAACTAATAAAGATAAGACGCCATAATCAGAGGATTATTGCAGGAATTTAGTTACCAAAGCTTGCAAACAACTGGTTGTGTTAATGCTTCTCTAGTCCAAGTAAAGCTCATTACGAAAGCTGCAGATTTTACAAGTTGTATCCCCATTTTGATAATTTGTTAAGATAGCAACTGCATCAAAGTTCAACAGTTTACATAATTTCATTTCTCGATTAAATAAGGTATAAAACACATCATACGTTAATGATACATTATTAAACATCACACACATTTACTTTTGTAGACTGAATTCCTCGTGATTACTTTGTTATAACTTTAGGCTGAATGTACAAGACGTAAACCTGTTTGCAGGGATGGAAATGGTTGGGGACGCTGAGGTGAGGTGTATACCTACATCCCGATTTCAAGGGATTTTGTAAGTTCAATATCTACTAATGGAGACATTACTGTTTACATAGTTTACAAAATCAAGCCTAACAGTATCATCATCAGCAGCAACCTTTCAGCGTCCGTCGTTAACATAGACCTTCTCCCAAATTCGCCAGAACTGGCGGTCACGGGTTCCATTTCTCAGAACTTGTCCAATTCCTCACGCTTATTCTTTATCGGACACTATCTCGCATATGATCTCTAGGGATCCACGTATTGAGACGTGATGTCAAATAGTTGTTTGACATTCTTGCTATATGCCCTGTCAATTGCCATTTGAGTTTCCCTAATGGATTTTATGATAGCTCAGACTCTTTTCTCGCTAATACAATGTGTTGTTTTGTGGTCTCCCTATGTGAGAGTTGACCATGATTACTTTGTAGTAATATGTTGTAGCTGACTGTGTAGCATAAAAACCTGTTAGCAAGGATGGAAAAAGGAAGGGTACGTTGGCATACGGCACATTTCCTCTTCTCAATTTCCAGGTTTTTTTTTTCATATGTTCAGTGTCTACAAATAAAGACATGACGGAATACATAGCTCACTAGACTGAGCCTCATAGTACACTTAATTTCCAGAAACAAGTTTATTCTGTCAGTGTGCACAGAAGCAGCTTTAGAATGTGACCACGTTTTCCAGCTGCGCATATGGTCTTGAGGGTGACCGGTGAAAAGGCATCAGTCAAAATGACAGCAGTGCAGTATGGACCACTAAAAATTATAATCGCGTTTGTTCAAAAATGGATCAGTCCAGTCAATAATGTCAACACTCTAGGACGAAAATCTTAACAGTATATGTACCAATCGAGAAATCTAATTTGTTTTTTTTTTGTTTTTTTTTTTTGGTAAATTCACATGTATAAAAGTTTTACTGTATTTTTCAAAATTTCGTACCGTATGCCACAGGAAGAATAGAATGATTATTAATTTGTTTTGTATTTTTTTTTCAAATCATAAATTTACTATTAAATGAGTTGAGACAATTTTTTACAACTATAATATTTACGTAATATCTATTTAGCCTCGCTTTGAAATTGCTCCAAATTCACACAGAGTTTCTAAAAGACATAATTCTTCTCATACAAAAAGTACTTTAAATTCGTGCTACATAGCTGACATAATTGACTGATGCCTTTTGACCGGACGGAACTGTACTTACAGGAACCCGTACTACGTTGTTGTCTTTTTGATACTTTTTTTCTTCAAGCCTCCCGACTTGAATTCGTCTCGTGTCCGTCCCTCTCGTCGACTGGGGGCGGTTAAAAGATCGAAATGAAAAGTATCGGCCTGAACAGATGAGTAATTCGTGTGGAGCAATAAAACAGACAACGTTTGAGAATATCGTGATGTATTATCTGTGAATCTCTTTGGGTTGGGTGCCAACTAAATCCGTCATGCTGGAATGGATAACATCTACAACCATGATTTATGCACAAAAAAATCGACTTTTTTTTCCAGATTTCAAAAAAAAAAAAATCAATACATCTACATGTATAATTCGCCACGTGTATGTCTATATTTTTTGTCAGTACCATTGTCAAAGGTGTTGACTATCAAATTCTTGTTATAGAGTAATCTCCTTTATTTATTTTTTTCTTTCTTTCTTTACTTATCGATTTATAACATAAGCATAAAAAAAATCTAGGTTCATCTTCGTTGAACACAGACAAGAAAATGCACAGCAATACATTGTTTTTTTCCCATATTTTTCAAATATACAGCGAATGAAAAATTAGTTGAATACTGCCGTAATTTTATCACGGGTTGGGTAAACTAGTCCATGTTATAAAAAGCACACTTCCTTTTGTCTCGATTCTGTTGTGCTTTTCAAAAATCTGCTAGAAGACTTTTGAGTAGATGAGATATTTTGCAAATTAAATTGCAACGCAGAAATTGCAAAAAGAGCTGGGAGTAGGGAGAGAGGTGCGGGTTAGAGATACGGAAAATTATAGAAGGAGAAACAAAGTTATCTGCTAAAGGAGAACAGCCGAAACTAGCAGTCGATAAAACTAAGAAAGGTGAGTAAATAAAATGGAGTGAAATTGTTCAAGCTTTCGAGTATGCATGAGCATAAGATTTGGTTGAATGTCAATGATAGTCAATTCAAGCAACTTTCAAGTTTTTCCTCTTTCAGATTCAGGAATGATTCAGAAGTCGAAAAAGTATGTGTTTCGTTGACAAAGCAATAGATATTTAATAGTAATTTGGAAAGTAAACCATTTGTTCTGTATGTGCAGAAATCAATAGAGTGAATATTTAGATGAGTTCAATCTGTAATCTTATGTATTTAGATAACATTGTGACACTTTTGATAATAATAACTATAATATAAAAAAAGTATTAAAGCAATAGATTTTTATTGATTTCAGGATTTATAAAAAGTTCACATTTTTCTTTTCAGCTTAACAACAAAAATTTCTAATATCCAAAGAATTAAAATTTCGAAATAGAGCAAATGATTGTCAGATGTTCCTTAATATTCCACAAATCAATTTAACTAATTTTGATGAAGAGGGGGTAGAGTTAGAGCTTCACCCAAGGTTACTTGTTTTGAATTTGCACTGATGCCCTTGGGAAAGGCATGAATACTGCCATTCCTCCGGCTATAGACAAATTATAGGGTAATTGGAGCTTTTTAAAGCTGTGGGTTCTGTCTTAGGGTATGTCAACAAAAGTAAGGCTTTACGATTAAAGGGCCCCGAATGTCAATTTGAAAATGAATATTCGAGGCTCGTATGATCAAAAAGCATACATAGAGAACCTTCTCTAAAATCATATGTACATTCATTTTTGAATCAGTTCTTGACTTTTTATTGAATCTACGTCTTAAATCTAGGCTGGTCCTACGGCCCGTGGCAAAATCCAGAGTATTTTTTTGTCCGGGAAGCCTCAAAAAATCTTAAGACAGCCCTCTAAGGCAACCCACATAGGAGGAGGTTTCTATGACAGAAAGAAGTACAGCCTAGAGTATTGGGCTAATGAATCCATAACGTAAAACCTACTTGTAACTGGAGTCGCAAAGTGGCCCTTGGCACCTCTGGGAGTCCACAGCATATACTGACAAGATTGATGGGAAATTATTCCGTTTCTTGTCCCCTCAAGGAATTCCATTATTTATTTATTCATTTATCTATTTTTTTATTTTTGAATAGTGGTTAATGATTTTGTTCTTGTGTGTAACAAAAAAGTTTTCTGTACCTATAATTGATGATTTTTCTCTCTTCTGCAGGTAAGTGGACTCTTTGATAGCAATCTATCTCAAGTGACCGACTGGCATACATACTTCCAATACACGATTGATATTTTGTATCATGGGAATTGATTGACTGACTGAAAGTAGGTAAGATGAAAATACCCACCTCAAATTTTTCTTCAATATAGTAGTTTATTTTTTTTTACTGTCTTGTTCATGATAATTATTTTTGTAGTTATTCAAACCGCTGAAACCTTTAAACTTTCCCAAAAAGAAATATTCATTTCTCAATGTACAGTAATGGATGGATTGTCATTTTTGCCTGGTCGAATCAACTTCAAAAAATTATTTTTGGTCAAGTCCGCTTGCTTTTGATTTTATGTGTTCAATTACTCTCAGATGTGTCTTTTCCATGGTTATCTCGAGGCTGAACGTATGTGTGCGCTCACGTTTTGAAACCAAACATATGCATAGAAGATTTCAAATTCTCTTGATAGCTTACTGAATTTTTTTATTGAAAAAATATTGACTCACCATGTTGAATTCAAAAGTACGCACATAAATTTATTACAGGGAGAAAAATGTGTACAACCTAAGATTTTTGCACACACTGACTCTAGAGAAGTAGAGATAACATTGGCTGATCACACACTATCTACCACGCTCGTGTGCATCTTTGCCATGGTTTTATTTATGGCAATATAAATAGCAACGACAAGGTAGCAATGAACGTGTTGAATTAAATCTACATGTGGGTACATCTTTTACTTATATGCAAGACATGATATATTTTGCTCAGTAAACATAAAACTCGTGCAATTTGCACGTCAGAAAATTTAAATATCTTTTTTTTTCCTTTTGTGGTTGTTTGTTTATTTTTGCACTGTTCTGTATGTGGTTTGTACTCAAAAGCAGTGCTGGGTTAACTATGCGGCAAAGCCATGTGCCCCGCAATTTTCAGAGCTCTGCGCTAAATGCTTGCTAGCTATCAATTTCTCTACATATTGATTTTTTAAATTTTCGTGATTATATATATATATATATATATATATATATATATATATATATATGTGTGTGTGTGTGTGTGTGTGTGTGTGTGTGTTGATTTCCACAGTAATTTGCTTATTTCGTTTTTTGTGCACTTATAGAACAGAAACGTGCTTCTAATGTGAATGATTTTAGTTTGTGAAAAGGCCAGGAAAAATCCAAATAATTTCCAAAACCCCTTCATGACTTATGAAATAGGCCCCGACCTAATCTAATCTGTCCCTGCATGGAAGAGTGTACCTTTCACTTGTATCTCTGTAATACTTAATACTTGCACGCTGTCAAATTTCCAGATGTTTGTGTTGTTTTGAATTCATTCTTTTCGCTATCTTAGATATTTTTTGATCCAAGGTTTTGAGGACAGTTATACCCACAGTCTTCCCGGTAAGATTGATTCAAAACATGATGCAGGTATACCATACTATATAAAAAAAATGCATTGCTATTCTATTATTACCATCAAATTATACAGGATAATTTTTCGAGCGTTCCAAGACCCAAAAGATGGTGATATTAGTTGGATAGGCTGTGTCTTTAGGAGATGAGGCGACGGAAAGTGCAGGGCAGAAAGGGGAAGAGGATCTGCGCAGCCTCTATAACAGCTCGCTGCACAAACTCTGAACGCTATCTTCGCTTTTCAGCTTTATTCATAAAAAGAAAAACTTTTGAATCGCTGGGGGCGCCTATATATTGGTGTGTGTGTGGGTGGGGAACTTTAACGAATAAATAGCTTTCGACTAGCACCGGTTTTCACAAGAGTTTCGGTTTCGTGCAAGTATTCCTTAGCACTGGAGCGACAAAAGCCTTAGAGTCAACAATACTATTTGTCACGATCTCTGTACGTTACGTTATGATACATCAAAAAAACTTACCAATACCGAGAAGGAACATTTTTGAACAGAGAAATTTGTATAAAGCAGACGACAAAGGCGTTAGTTTCTTTGTCACGTCACGGAATTTCAAGTCTGAGGTTAGGATTCAGTTCAGCAAACAGGAGTGATTCTCCATGGAATATATTACTTTTGTTTTTACTAATAACTAAATAGAAAAAAGTACTTTTTATTTCATTATCAATCTTATTTTAATACGATGAATAATAAGAATTAAAATGTTATTTATTTCAGTTGAAATATCATTTATTTTATCAATATGAAGTGAATAGATTAAAACAACTTATCTCATTCAAATTATCTCTTCTTTTATCCAGAATGATTGAGGGCGAAAAGTAGATTAAGTAGTTTACTGAAAGAGTAGGAAGACATGGAAAGAGAAAGGAAGGTTAGGTAGTTTAATAAGATGATATGAAGAGAGCAGAGGAGAGAAAGATAGTTTACTGGGGATAGGAAGAGAGAAGGTGAGAAAAGAAAGATAAGCAGTTGAATATGAGAATTTAAACAGGAGAATGCAGAAAAGAGGGTTAGGTAGTTCACTGAGGGGGAAAGAAAAGAACACACACACACACACACACACACACACACACATATATATATATATATATATATATATATATATATATATATATATATATATATATATACATATATGAAATATCTGATGACCAATATAATATCTAAAAAAATTCTAAAACCGACAAACCAATAATTTTATTTCCCAATAACATTCTTGAATTATCAACCGAAGAGTCCTGAGAAACAGAAACACAAGTACGCCTGTGTAGCAAATCTATTATTTCATCATACATTCATATATATATATATATATATATATATATATATATATATATATATATATATATATGTATAATTTGGAAAAATCATGGACCGGAAAACTTGGATAGGAAGAAAATATCTTCATTTCTGGTCTGCGTAATTTAAAAATGACGTTAAAATGACA
Organism: Thysanoteuthis rhombus; assembly: GCA_963457665.1. NCBI lineage: Eukaryota > Metazoa > Mollusca > Cephalopoda > Oegopsida > Thysanoteuthidae > Thysanoteuthis > Thysanoteuthis major. The sequence goes on from OY735219.1 coordinate 31,673,001, forward strand.
GCCCAAAAAGTTGCAATGGAAAGTAACGGAAATTAAGATGAAAGAATTACAAGTAAAAAAATCAATAATGGTTAACAATGCTTCAGCTAATAAAAGATCGAGATGATATTAATATAAACTGTCAACCAAAACTGTCTACATAGTCAACATAGGTTTCTTCAGTTCTAAAGTGATTCTGCCTGGCTGTTTATCTAATTCATATACGGGCCACACCAATGGAACCAGAGGTCTGGAAATTTATTAATTGATCACCCCCTTTTCCAATTTTCAATTGAACGCAACATGCTGCCAAAAGACGTTGGTTTCGTGATGGTTTCTATTAAGTGACTAACCAGGCCTATCAGTCTCACATCCTTCTAAGGTGTCCTCTCTGGGGCAAGATTATGCGAGCAAACTTTAGCTATGAATCATCGTCATCAGTCTTTTAACCTCCGTAGCTGGACATAAACCTCCCCCAGGATCGGCCACATTCTTCTATCATGGACGACGTGGAGCTAGTATTTACTAAATTTGTCTAGTTCATCTCTCCATCTTGTATTCTGCCAGCCTCAGTTTCGCGTATGATTTCTGGGGATCCATGTTGTGAGTCATGGTGTCCATCGGTTGTCTGCCATTCTTTCAACATGGCCTGCCCATTGCCATTTAAGTTTTCTAATGGATTCTATGGTGTCTCAGATTCCCGTTTTCTTCCTTATATACTGTGCTGTCGTTATCTCTCTATGTGAGGTTGAGTATGATTCTCTCATGCGTTCGGTGCATGGTTCTCATTTTGCGAGTATGTCTCTTGGTTAAGTTCCATGTTTCAGCTCCATAAGTGACTAATGGGAGGATGCATTGGTTGTATACACTTCTTTTTAGGATTATTGGTATTGTCTTGTTTTTGAAGGTTGAGTTTACTCTGCCAAATGCTTGCCATCTTAAGGTGATTCTTTGCTTGATTTTTTCTTCTGTGAGTTTCATAGAGATTTGTTGTCCGAGGTAGATGTAGTGGTCTACTTTCTTCAGCTTGAGTCTTTGATTTTGATCGTTGGGTCCTTGTCAACATTTGTTGTTTTATTAAAGTTTATGTGGAAACCAATTTTCTAGCTATCTTGGTTTAATTTGATTTAGCATTATTAAAAAATATATTAAATTAAAATAAATAGAAAATTGAAAAAAAAAATTACCTGCTGGCTTCGTCTCTGCCACATTCGTAGGTTCGTCAATAAGTCCGTAGTTTAAAGAGGGACAAAGCGTTTATTTAGCACAACATTTTTTTAAGTTCAATTTCTTTCGTTGTTAATACACCCAACGGTTCTCCATTAATCACATAAACTGAACTTCATAAATGTCTGATCAAAATTCAGCTGGTAACTATGGCGGGGTCCGAACTTACTAATCCATCATCGTACTTAAAAATATCATACCTATTATACTATATCGTTTTTTGTTGATTTCTCCACCTAATCCAAAACAAAGTTACTGTTTACATAAAAACTGTTGCTATGAAAATCGAAGAAAAATACTTTCGTTGCTAATTCAAAGATGATTTGCTGTCGAATCTGCCTCCAAAGGATTAAAAAGTAGAGGGAAAAAATACGATTAGCATTTCGTTTCTTAGCTAGCAATTTTTTGTCATTCTTTCTGTTTTTTAGGATGTTTTACATTCAGAATAATCGAAGAATTAGGACAGTGCTTACGGTCGTCTTTACGCTTTTCAGATTTGACTGAAGATGCGTCTGTAAAAGACTCAGAAGATTCCAAGATGATGAATGTTTTGCTTATCTGAAGGATTCACACAAAAGGACCTCATCCTAGAAGTACAAACAATACTTGTCATACGTATTTGAATAAACAGACATTTTGCTTCAAATCATTTGGTTTTGAGGGTTAAAAAAAACAGGAACATTATGCAAGAAGGAAATTCTATTGCAATCAAAATAACAGGCATGTGATTAGTCATGTTTTACGATTCTGAAAGCTAAATTTCTAAAAAAAAAATGTCTTTTGATATGATTAAATAGATAAATGAAAAAAAAAAGTTTTTTTCTATCCTTCAAAAATCTTGTGAAGAATTGATCAAGCTTACTGAAAAGTTGAACTCACATTGCTATTTGGAAGAGTTGCCTAACTAGTAGGTTAATTTAGATTCCCCTGCTCAAAATTCCGAATGGGTTTCCTTAATATTGGTAAATAAAAAAGCAGATTTTGTACTAATGCTAATGAACAGTAAACTTCATATAAACGATGGTTTGTTCATATAAAAAATACTGCTCATCTACACTGATGTAAAACAAAAGCATTTTCATCATAAGGCTTTGATCCTATCAGCTCATATGTGTTAATATTTAAATTTCTATACATAGAAAGGTTATTGAATCACCGACCAACCAGCCAAGTGGGCTACTGATTCTTCTGTCTTTTCTCTATCTGTGCGACCGTCTGAGTGTGTCTCCAGATGCTCCTGGTCACATTTTCAGGGGCTACAACCTTAAAAAATTTGCATGAATACACCACTAGGTGGCGTTTAAAATTTTTTTTTCTTCTTGAAAAAGATGCTTTTGTGTGTGTCTGGTCATTTTGGATCAACAATGCCCTAATCTTGTGCTGATAATTTTAGGTAAAAGATCTTTTATTTTTTAGATGATTTCAGATAATCTTTTGGATAATTTGCTCTAGCACATGTGTGGGCTACAGTGATTTATTTATGCGAGGTTTTGATATACGTCATATGATTTTTCTGTATAAGTCACATTTTCAAGATACCTCACTGATAAATAAAAAGGAACTGCCAAGTTTAAATAAAGAGTGAAAGCCGTGTTGTGACCAAATACTTTTCATTTTCGATACCATTCATTTATAATGACAAAAGCGAACCGTCAAAAGTCACAAATCAGTCTGCCAGTGTCTAGACTTCATGATAAGGATAATTGCTCCGAATTATTCAAGTGTTATAATGTTCAGCAAAGCATAGATGAAACTTTGTCAAACTGACTTGAACAATTTATCAGGCTTCAATTATTGAATGACAAGTTCAGTGTTTGAGGTTAATGGTGCCAAGAGTGCAAGGTTTCTGGTTTCATTCCCTGATCTTGGAAAGTGTGGCTCATTAACTAGAACGTATTCAACAGATGAAAGCATTTTATTTCTTCGTGGATCAGACAAATAACTCTTGTTATCAGACGTTATCAGATGTCATTTCGCCTCTCAGGTGAAGAACTTCCTTTATTAATTTTGGGCCTGTCTTTTCTTCATCTTATTTCTGCTCTTCGCAACAACTTTCTGGGTTTAACATCCTCGAACCCTGAGAATAAGCAAGCAGCATGGAGTAAGAATGAAGGAGTAGAGAGTATAAGTCATATTCTCTACCCTGGTAGCACATCTTCCATAGGTGATACCTTGAACAATTCGACCATAGGAGCCTACCGAGGGCGCAAAACTACAGTAATATTGTCATCTCTCAACTTCAAATATTCAGGGCATATTGCATGTTTTTAGTAATTGTCTCAACTTATTTGAACTCTAAGACGTATGACTATCTCCTAAGATATGGAATGCAAGTTTAAGTTTTGTCTATTTCTTTATTTTTTCCTCTATCTACTCAGTGGTTGGGGATTATTCAAGCAGGAAAATTAGTTTACGAAGCGACATTAAGAAGACTTGCCAAAAATATTTAGTCAAAATACTTAATCTTAGAATCCATGTAATTTGAGAATCTTCTTCTTCTTCTTCTTCTTCTTCTTCTTCTTCTTCTTCTTCTTCTTCTTCTTCTTCTTCTTCTTCTTCTTCTTCTTCATCATCATCATCATCATCATCCTTTTAACGTCCGTCGTCGGACATAGATCTTCCCCAGGATTCGTTGCACCCCTCTATTGCGAGCGTCGCAGTGCCAATACTTTCTAAATTTGTCTAGTTTGTCTCCCCATCATGTATTCTGCCAGCCTCTGATGTGTTCCTGATCTCTGGGGATCCATGTTATGTGTCGTGATGTCCGTCGGTTGTATGCTATCATGACCAGCCCCTGACCATTGTGTTTTTTCTAATGGATTCTATGTCTCGGACTACTGTTTTCTCCCTGATAGACTGTGCTGTCTTGTGATCTGTCCATGTGAGGTTAAGCCTGATTCTTTCATGTTCATGTTGCATGCTTCTCAGTTTGAGGGTTTGTCTCTTGGTTAAGTTCCATGTTTCAGCTCCATAGATGACTATCGGGTAGATGTATGGTTTCTATACCCTTCTTTTTATAAAATAATATAAACAAAACAATAATGAATGAAGATTTAGCATAGAGAGGGGGTAATACCAGGTTCAGACGAATTGATCAAGGTATCATCAAAGAAATGCAAGCCCTGAGGAGATGCAATGCAAGGGAATGGCAAACTGGTCCTAAAATTTCTGCTGCTAAAATATCTCAAAGGGCCCACTTGATTCTAATAGTTTTAAGTAAATGAAATGCTACGATCCATTGATGTTTTATTCATTAAAGTTAGATGATATGGATACTATACAAATCAAAATCTCAATCTTAAATAAATAGTATGAGTATTTTATTAAGTACAAATCACCTAGACAGCAAGCAATCTAGAAAATATATCTACCAATAAATACTCTACCATCAAAGAAAGACTCAAAGAGGCCCACCTAGAGATTTCCTGGTATCCCAGTCCACAATTGATGTTTCAGTGGAAGCTATTTCTTTATTCTTGTTTCACGTACTTTAATGGTTGGAAATTATTTGATATTGAAAGTTGTGATGAAAAGCATGAATAAGATGAAGAAAGGACTATCCAAAGATTAATATTGAAAATACTTCATCTCTTTTTCGGTAAATAGAAGAGATGAAATAAGTGATTGTTCTTGTAATGTTTTCAACCAATTGGCCGATCTCTCTCCTTGTTTTTTTTCTCTGGTTCTACAGGAGAGAAGAGGCAACCATGATTTATGACCAGACTCAATGACAAATCATACTGAGTTCTCACACTTGATCATAAAAGCAACAACTATCATTATTCAACTCATATATATTTATTACCCTCATATTTTATTCCCTTATACTTGAATACGTTTGATATGATGAATGACACGCACCAGCATGTTTTTTCTTATGATCAACAGATAATAACAATTAGAAATGATGCACTTCTGGTTTGTCATCCAATAGAAACCATCATATGACCAAAGTGTCGAGGGTGATCAATTAAAAAATTGGTAAAAGGGGTGATCCCACCTTTTGTTGGATCACTGGAAATACCAAATTTTTTTTTAAATGTGTGGAAAAAGCCGGACACAAACTAATTTTGCTTACTTTGTAAATAGACACCCCACCTTTGCTAAAAGGTATTTTAGGGTTGAGTTCTAAAAAAAATCTCTAAATTAAGTACTACCGTTGGTTTGGAACTCTATTGAAGAACCGTAATGGCAGATCCACAAACTAATTGTGGCCGATTAAAAATGTGCTGGACCATTCAAGTTGCCACTTTGCAAATCTCTGGATTGGAGACAAGCACAACCTGTACTTAGATATGTTTCACCCAGATATATTGTGTGTTTTCTAGGCATGCATATTGTAAGTACAGAGTTTCAAGGAAGTTACAATTTGTTGTCAGGTTACAGTATAATCCACTAAAATTGGATAGTTTACTCATGACAATTAGTTCTTAAATCTGGGTTTTTTCTCAGTCTTGCTTTATATTTTAATTTCTTTGAATAAAGGCTCGTTTATTTTTTTTCAATTTTTCCAATCCTAATTTTTGTTCCTTTTTTTCATCAGATAATTCTGCCAACATCAATTCTTTTCCAGTGGATGTTTACTAAATTGAAATTAATCTAGAACAGGGTCACAGTTGTGGAGTACCAATTTTGAATCAAACTCACTAACAATGGCTTGCTAGACCAATTCTTTAGCCATTCGTCAAAGGCAGGCACTCTATTTTTCTTTGGGCATGGATCAAAATGAATTATACAAATCACAGCATGAATTTTTAAAAGCAAAAAATTAGTGGTAAAAATTGATAAATTGAAACCTTGCAATTAATAGACAGTTTTTGCATTTTTTTATATTTCTAGATTTGCTTTAGAAAATTTTTTCATGAAGAGGTTAAAAATTAGGAATTGATGATTTTGATAAAGTGAAATTTGTGACCAGTCATTTGAAAAAAATTGTTATAATATCTTGTGAGTCATTAATGAAAAATAAATCTTCTATTTTGCTGTTGACTCAGTTAAAAAGAAATTCATTCCCCAACATGGAAGACGGATATTTTTTTCCCCTGATGCTGATTAACAGTTCTTTAAATAATGAGCAGGGATTTCATTTCAAGAAGGGGACCATCTTTATCATCTAGAATTTAATCAAAAGGAATGATTGGAATTGAAAATAACAATTCTTATATTAACGACTAAATTATGATTAAACAAATGAGGGCCAAACTACCTAATATGATTATACAGTTATACCTTGTCATTCACGGTTTTTTCATTAATGGTTTTGATAATTTGTGTTTCTATCTTGAATGATTTAATGGGAATATTTTCGTGAGTATTGAGGCATACTGCAGAAAACTGCATTATGGAAAATATGCTATACAATGTAAAATGGTGAAAGTCTAAGAAATCATGAATGGGTATACTTATATTTACAATGAAGTATCTACCACAGGCTTTTGACATAAAGGGACATGTGTCAGTAAAATTGACAGGAGCTTGTAATCTATCAATTTTATCATAATAATCTCTGTGTAAGAAAAAAGAATGTAAGAAATTATCACCTGAAAATTATTCATGTGGACAATATAAATCCAGAGATAACCGTGGTATAAAATTTGTATCCGCTTGTGAACCAGTTGATCAAATAGTATTTTTTTCTTCCAATCCGCTGTACTGTAATTTCAAGAGAATTATAGTTTCCGTTAATCAAATATATATTTTTTAGTATATGCTTTACTGTATTCATTTATTTGTTCATTTACAGTTTGGGAATGGTAAAGTGTTTGTTTATCAAATTTTTCATGCTACAAGATTTATGAATTTTGAAGGCAGAGTCAACAATGATCATTTGGGGATTTTGCATAGCCGCATCACTGACACCCTTAACGCCCCCCTGCAAACGGATAACAGTATATACATCCATATGAATAATTATTCACCCTGCTCTTCAAAATTGATTTTTCTTGTGAAATATTTTGGCTCTGATGCCCTTAACGTGATCAACTGATACATAGATTGTGTCAAGGGAGGATCTCCATACATGTTTGACATGGTGGTAACATCTGTAGATAGCTAAATAATTTGATATATTGTGTTGAAAAACGCTGATATTTACTGTGTTTTGAATTGTAGAATTTACATCATCCCTGGAAAAATCTAGAAAATAGAAAATTCTAGAACGAGACTATGTGGAGAACATGATTCTTTTCTGAAAACATTGTTTGAGTCTCAGTTTGTGGGCCAGTCTTTTGGTTAAGTTCCAGGTTTCAGCTCCATAGGTGACTGGTTGTAGACTTTCCTTTTTAAGATTAATGTAATATTCTTGTTCTTGAAGGCTGAGTTCACTCTTCCGAAAACTCGCCAACCCAGAGTGATTCTCTGTTTGATTTCTTCATCTCTCACCTGCTCAATATTTTTGCAACCATCTCCAGCTTGATAAGACTTGTACCTGCAGCATTACTCTCATGGAACACAATCTCAGTTCTGACATAAAGAGTAGAATGATTGAAGCTTGTTCTGCCGACGATGTATATAAAATGATATCTTGGAATTTGGATTCAGTAATGGAAAAGGAACTAGGTGTATATTGAGTCTGGGTCTCATTCAGTAGATCGAACATACAAGTACCTGAAAATTGAGAAATAGATACATGCCATGCCCCCATATCACCACCATTCCCATTCCTGTTTAACCCAAATCTATTAAATGCATTGTGATACTGGTTTGTTTGAGATCAAGAGTGGACATCTTTGTTTGTATATATATATATATATATATATATATATATATATATATATATATATATATATATATGTATGTAATAGAAAATGGATACATGATCCAACAGAATGATTCTAAATTGTGCTATGTTATATTGAAACTCTTTTTTGAAATGATCTCCTGTCATTACACCACTAATATATCACTTAGCCTAGACAATGTAAATAGAATAAACAATTAAACAAAAAGGTGCTGCTGGAGGTTTGGTAACGGGTCAATTCCTGCAGAAGTCTCATTTTCCTACATTATTTATTCTGTTTACATTGTCTAGGCCAAGTGATATATTAAATGTGAAATGACTGGGGATTATTCCAAAAAAATGTTTCAATATTATATAAGGCAATTTATAAACATATATATATGTATACATTTAGATAGTCAAGAAGGCTTTACAGCTTTAAAGACTAAACATAAAAGAAACTTTTATTCATATTTTTTAAGACCATATACAAAGATATAATTATCAATATATATATACATATATATATATATATATATATATATATACATATATATGTGGACACGTAACAATGCTATTCATAACTATTGCTCTCACAAACAGAAAAACCCTTTGTTTCATTCTTCGTACTATTCTCATGAAAATAAATTGTTTTTCAAATAAATGAATAGGACACCTACAAATCTTGCTGATATCTGGGATGAATCAGATCAATTTTTGCCACCACCACCACTACCAGCACCTTCTTCTTCTTCTTCTTCTTCTTCTACTTCTTCTTCTTCTTCTTCTTCCTCTAAAAAAAGAGCATGAGGTGATGCCTTTCTAAAACCACAATTCTGTCTTTTTCTTTAAAACTTCCTGTTTTTCTCCAAGACTAAAACAACTCAGGATTTTTTTTTTCCCATCACGTATACAAATAGATAAATCCCTTTTCAAATAAGATTAGAAATAATCTGAAATTCCTTGATAACGCACGTGATGTTTGCTTTCACCATTTTCAGAATTTGTTGTCTGGTTTTTATTTTGTTATATGGCTCTCGTACGTGGAAGGAGCTGCAAAAATCCAAACCTGATACATTTACCAGTTTTTACATAGATCCCTCTCTAATGTAATAAGTGTAATACAGAATATATGTATATGTATATATGAATATATATAAATTGTGTTATATTATAAAAAAAACTTATTTGAAACAATCTCCCGTCATTATAAGGTTAATGTATCGCTCACCCTTGACAGCATAAATGAAATTTAAAAAAAACAATTGAATTACTGCAGGAATTGAACCTACCACCAATAGGGTTGCCGCTTCAATGTAGCAATGTTTAAACCATTGAACAGCTGCTGGTAATGCAGAGGCCAAAAAACTGCTTTCAACCCAAATTATCATCTCATTTATTTTCTATTTGCGTTATATTATATAGAAAGTTTCTACATAATATAATGCAATTTATTATCATTCTGTCAGATCGCATATCCATTTCCTCATGTACGCATACATTTAAATATATATATATATGTGTATGTGTGTGTGTGTGTGTGTGTGTGTGTAAATAGAATAAGAAATTAAAGAAAAAGGAAGCTGCTGTGAGAATCGACGCTGTGACTAATAGCATAGCCGCTTCAGTGTTGCATTGCCCGTACCATAGATCTGTAAGGATATAAGATATTCAATATATATGTATATGATTAGTTTATGGATACAATACATTCAATATATATATATATATATATATAGTGAGAGAGAGAGAGAGAGAGCTATTAATCCAAATATACATACATATCCCAATAGTTATCATTGCATACACCAAGAAAATAATAGATAATGCTAGATATGAACACACAGATATATACATGTATTTCTACTTGTGAATATAAATCTTTGAATATATATATCTATATATATATGTGTATGTGTGTATATTGATATATGGAGAGATATGTGCACACTTGCATGTATATGCATATAGTTACTTGTGTATATGAATAGATAAGCTAAGAGTTGTGTTTTTAGAATTATATATATTTATGTACATGCACATACATCAATGAGTTAAAATGTACATTTTAGCCTTTGAAAAGTGTTATGAGAAAAGATGGTTCAAAGTTATGATGACATTTAACCCTTGCTTGTTTAGTATTTTTTTAAATTTCAGTTCCTGTGAGACGGCTGCAGTTGTGGAAAGCATAAAAAGCAGTTTTAAATTTGTATTGTTGAGAAACCAAGTGCTAAATTGAATACTTGAGAAAAAACTATAATCATTTGCTCACCATACAAAAGACTTACTTTACCACTTGATTGATCTGCTTCTCTTGAAGTAATGACATCAGCTCAATATATTCTGAACTTGCTGAATAAGTTTTGGCTTTATTTTTGCTCAAACACCATAATTCAAAAGAAACTGTCATCTTAAATTCTTGTGAATTCTTCATGACTTCTGAACTCTGGTGAGCTGTAAAAGGTGGTTGCAAAGAATTCAAAGAAAGACAATTTTGAAATTCTGGCATCATTCTAGCTGCTCTTGCAGTCTGAGATGAACTTGGAACTGTCTCTATGATTCAACTTTGATCTTGTCTGTGTGAAGAATCCATAGCATGTTGACATTTATTTGGGTTTTCTCAATAATTGTTGCTGGAAATTCTTTATGTTATATCCGATTCTATAGAGAATTTGCAATTCTTTAAAGAATAAACTAGCTCATGGAAATTCAATAATATCCGATTCCTAAAGGAATCTCCAAATCGATGAAAATTCTTTATGTAAAATCCAATTCAAGTTGCCTGAATATTCACCATTCAGAGATTGGATTTCTCAAACTGAGTTCAAACTCAGGCTGAGACAGTTTGTCTTCACGAAAATGCCCTTAGGAAAGGCATGAATCTATTTCTTCTCACCTGAACTATTGTTAAATAGTAGGGAAGACTTGGCTCTTCAGTCTTTGTTGATAAGCGGTCCAGGAGATTGATGAGTCTTAATTCAAACCAGGAAAGACCAACCTCACATTGAGTATCTGGAGAGACTGGTGACAGATGAAGTAAGGAATGTGTTCCTGAAATGAACTGTTAATGGGGCTCTGGTGAAGATCATCTATGCATTTCCATGAGAGGTTTGGGGAAAACAGTATGTTTGCCAGCACTTTGTTTCTGTTAAGGAGTCAGAATGGAACAATGAAATATTCTGGTTCACATCAGTCTTTGTTACAGGAAAGTAACTCAATCTACTAAGCAATACATTGGCCAGAAGGAAAATATGATACAACAACAATTTGATACATCTTCATTTAAATCCATGTTGATGGCAGCAAATCATGGAAAGTCATGAATCCAACACTTCAAATATAACAACTTCATAGAATTTTAGCTTAAGGGTAATGATAAGGAACCCATCCTCTGTAGGTAGATTTGTCATGAAAGCCATAGTTAGTGAGTTTAATCCTGTATGTATGGCCCTGATTATTATCAATTATGAACTCCTTAGGAACCTTGTTGTTGTAGATTCAGCCTTCAAAAACCAGACAATCCCAATAATCCTAAAAAGAAGAGTATACAACCAATGCATTCTTCCAATAGTCACTTATGGAGCTGAAACATGGAACCTAACCAAGAGACAGACTCGCATACTGAGAAGCATGCAATGCGCACATGAGAGAATCATGCTTAACCTTACATGAAGAGATCACAAGACAGCACAGTATGTAAGGAAGGAAACAGGAGTCTTAGACATCATAGAATCTATTAGAAAACTTAAATTGCAATGGGCTGGTCATGTTGCAAGAATGACAGATAACCGATGGACATCATGACAATCAATATAGATACCCAGAGATCAAACGTGAAACTGAGGCCAACAGAATGCGAGATGGAGAGATGAACGAGACAGATTCAGAAAATACTGGCTTGGTGACACCCACAATAGAGAATTGTGGCGGATCCTGGGGAGGGTCTATATCCAATGACAGACAATAAAAGACTGATGATGATGATGATGATGACTGAGTCATTAATGTTAAGTTCAATCATTACTCAGATTCCTACTATTGTTTTGAATATGAGTTAAACTGAACTAAACTTGCAAACATCTAATAGAAAGCATCAAAATAGGTATGGGTTTCTTCAGTTTTTAAGTTGGTCTTGCTGGCTATGTATGTATGCGTCATGCATATTGGCTATAACAAGCGGACTGAAAATTTAAACATACACTCCTTATTATGTTTAAAAAAAAAATACTTATTTGTTTTTCGAGAACTTTCCAGAAATAAGTTTTCTTTTGGGGGTTCAATTTGTGGTGTCATTTTCTATCAAATGGATCCCTTAGTTTGTGCCAAACAGTGTTCACACTTGTTTTTTGAAAATTCAGACTCTTTTATTGATCACTGCTTAAAAAAAGGCAAAAGAAGTAAATTATCCATTTTTCACCCTTTATTCCAATTTTTTAATTGATCATCCCCAACATGGCATGGTATTAAATGACGTTGGTCAACTGGTGGATTTTAGTGAGTTACTAACCAAACTTACTTATTATGTTTCTACCATAGAACAATGGTTAGTAGGCTAGTTGAGAAAGTCATTGCTATTGAATTCATTCCTTAGTGAGTGCCTCATAGCCAAACAATGAATATGTACACACACAATTATACATACATTTACATGATGAACAGAGTGATCTTTTTCTTATTTTGTGTCAATAATAATAATAGATTCTTCCACTTAAAGGTAACCATTTTGCTGATGAAAAATATCTTTGATACACTATTTAAAACACTGGATTCCTTTGCTGAAAATAGGTCAGTATTCAGTTTACAAAGAAAAAAAAATCATCTTATAGAAAATCAATTTTTCTTCCCCCTGGGCATTAACTCTTTTTCTAGAATATTTTACTCTCAAGTAAAAGTAGAGGAATAAGTTAAAAGGGGAGGGGTTGTCTCAGCGTCAGTCAAGTAGGGAGAGGAAATTCAGATCTATACTTAAGTTAAAACTAATAAGCGGACGAGAGAGCAAGAGAGACACACAGAGAGAAAAAGAGAGAGAGAGATATAGATAGATCATGATAGAACATGTGAGTGGCAAATGCCAAGTAACTATAAAAAAAAATGAACACTTCATCATTGTTCTATTTGAAATCGTCACTATGATAAAGTCGATAGGTAAAACATGTTAATGAAATAAATCTATTTTCAATACAACTTTCTTTCTTTGCTAACTGGATATATATTGTTGGATATGTTGTATCCACAAACCAATTATATATATATATGTATTTATATATATATATATATATATATACACACACACACACACACTCACATACACACACATATATGTATATATATATATATATATATATATATATATATATATTACAAATCAGGTCTGCAGTAAAATATAATATAATGTAATGTGATGGATCTACTTCATTGAGTGCTCGATACATTCAACTTCAAATTTTAAGTGTCAAGTTGGTTCAGAGGAGGGCTAGAAATATTGTAGAATGTTATCATGCTATATATATATATATATATATATATATATATATATATATACACACATATATATATATATATATATACACATATATATATATATATGTATATATATATATATATACACATATATATATATATATATGTATATATATATATATATGTATATATGTGTGTATATATGTACATATTTCTATCGTTGATATATAGGTTTATATCATTATTCAAGAGGCCAGGGTATAATACATATAGTTTGTTATCTTATATAGGGTATTGTCATAATCCATTATATACCTTTGTTTTTTTTAATCCTACATATATATATATACACACACAAAGTGTACTTGCTGCAGATGGGAAGTCAGAGGCCTCAATTTAAGCCTTTATCCTTGAATTAAAAACAGCAGAAAAATAAATACCAATATAAATCCTAAAAACGAATTTGACATATTTACAATTAAGGAAGGAAACTTATCAACTGAAGGTAATCGCCAACGACATTGATTGATTATGCTCTCTTGTAACCTAATTCTGACATGGTAACTTTAAATTAAAACAAGCGAGTAGCACTCTCGGCTGTCATTTCCAGTGCATATCTTACACATCACAGCAAAAGAAAACGAAAATATCTTATTAGGAACTGAACCAGAGGTTTATGTCAGAGTTATTTCGCTCTCTTGCTTCCGAATTGTCTCTTCCAAATCTAAAGGACCTGCTTTTAATTCGCCATTTCTGATGCCACAGAATTTTGAGTATCAAGAATATGGATTGAAGTTAGGAATGAAAGAATGGCAATAATAAAAAGCGTAGTGAGCCAGAGTATTGGGATATAAAGCAACAAAGATAAGACAGAGGTACGCCAATAATAAAATGATTGTAATAACGGAGAATGTATCGACCCATCACAATTTAATAAAAAGAGACAAATGATGGAGGAAAATTAATAATGAAATAATACAAAATAATGAAAAGTGAATTGATCAGTAATATTGGAATAAAGCAATAGTAATTGAATCACTATAGCATCAAAATTTGATATCATACAAAAAAAATTTAATCGGAGAATAAATATGGTCAGAATGAACTCTAGTCATGACACCACTGGTGTTTCCCCCAGGAAAACATCTATAGTAGAGTAAAATGAAAACGTCTAGAAACATTGAGATTCTGGATAATCTAAATGTTATCAATGAACCCTTCAAAAGTGTCAAAAAAGGTTTCTTTAAAAATATGGAAAAAAATTGTCTCAGAAAGGGTCTAGTGGAGTACTGATGCCAATGTCCAAGTCTGTTGACAAAACAGTTTGGTCAGGAGCACTGGAACACACAGACACATAAACAAACACATGCATGTATGAAAAAGGATAGAACCCTTTACCATCTTTGATGGCTATGGTTGTTTGATAAGATGGAGTGAAAGGAGTTATAGGATAATTGTAATCGTAGTTTTTCAGCCCAGAATGTTTGAAAAAACTAAAAGATGTTTTTTTTCTAGATATAATATGGAGTAAATGTTTAAATTTTCAGCCCTCTTGTTTCATTTGTGTAGCCTGCACCCTTGTTCTATACATAACCAACAAACCAGTCAGTCAGACCAACTTGAAAACTGAGACTAACCATAAATGTTAGGTATGAACAATATGAACAGAATTTCCACCAGAAAATTGATATCTGAGATATTTTCGAATCTTGAAAAAATCGGCATAATACCTGATTTCAATAAAATTTTAGACCTTTATCTATTGAGGGATGAATTCAGAAAAAACTTTTTCATCACAAATATCAGAAAAGATTTCTTTTTTCATGAGATTCCCACTGGACCTTTTATTGCTTTGATAATTTTTCTTATCTATACATTAATGTTTTCATCAATTTTCACACAACTAACAGATAAATCCGTTAAGATATTTATCATGTTTACTTTTTTTTTTTTAAAGTACTCAGGAACTGCTCAAAGTGAGTTTGATTGATTAGAATGAAGAAAAATTTTCTTTTTTTTTATGAGTAAAAAAATGTTTTTCTTAATCAAAAGCTTAAATCCTAATTGATCTAATCAAATTTTTCAAAAATTGCAGGGAAGAAAAATATTTTGCTTGATTTTCCTATTTTTTAAATCTCATTGTAAGATTCCCAGGTAGAGCAATTCCTTTTCAGGAAAAGGTAAACATGATAAATATCTCAAGGGATTTATCTATCAAATCTGAAAAATCAATGAAAATTGTAATATATATATATATATATAAGACAAATCATCAAAATGGTAAGAATCATATGAAAAAATCTCTTTTTTCGATATTTGGAATGAAAAATTCTTTCAAATTCATCCTTTATTAAATGAGTATAAAAAATTTTGATTAAATCGAATTACATGGTAATTCTTGCCATATCTTAAAATTTCTCGGGTGTCGATTTTCCAGTGAGATTGTATCCATATCATTTACCATTAATCTATGTTGATGTTGACTAGGCTGTTAGTTTTAGTTGATGGTTTTTAATCATGGAGAATGTATCAACCCATAATGCTGTGATAAAAAGAAGAGAACAATACGATGGAGTAAAGTGAGGCATAAAATAATGAAAATAATGAATAGCATATTGACCCAAAGAATTATGATAAAAAGCTAAAATGACAACATTGAATAAAAGTAGCAATAAAATGATTGAAATAATAAGGAGTGTATAAGCCAAGAGCAACGTGCAACAATGATAAGATGAGGTGAAACTACTAATAAAAAAAATTAATATAGAAAAAATTTTCATTTGAAATGTTATTTTCTTTCTTCTTCCAATAGCAAGATTTCCATTCAGAAGCTTAACCGAAAACAGGTTTGGGTAACAGAATATATTGAAGATTTCAAAGAAAACTGAGATGCGGACCTGAAGCTATTTCTGATTTGTATAAAGTTCACAATAGAGTGCTCTTTATTTCATCTTCTCATAAAAGGCTTAAATTTGTTGCAAAGCAAAGCTTAAGCCAGCAGCTATTTTGGGCCTATATCTTGGTATTTGCTTTGATATTTGAATGTTTTGCGGATCCTTTTATAACTAAACTATTCAATATTCAAGCAATTTATAATGAAAGTTGTTTGCATGTAAGCAATGGTGGGCATATGGTTCATGTCACCTCAGGCAGTAACTCATGGTGTCATCCTACATCCTGAACTTGCTCTCTTTCCAGGATATCTAGAATTTTGGTGATTCTCCCATATTATACAATGTGAATGCTATTCATCTTTAGCTTTCAATATTTCAGTTCTTGATGGGGAAATACTATGAAGGATATAAGTATTGGTACCAGGAAAATGTTTTTATTTAAGACTTAATCACTTTTTCCATAGACTATAGTTCATCTTTCCACAAATTTTCATTATAGTTCATTGAGAACTTTAGAGATATGATGTGAATTATCATGAATATATACAAAAATGTATTTTTTAAAAAGAGGAATACATTTCAATCAAAGAAGAATTCCTTGATCCACCCTCAAATCCAACCGACTTTTTCTTGCCCTTCTCTTTCAGAAAATATCATGGAAAAAATCATTGAAATATTTTGGAGATATAAAGTGGACTGGTATGTATTTCATAAGAACAGAAGAATTACTTAGAAACTATACAAAAATTTTCAGGCTGTTCTCTTGATGTTGGCCCCTCTGATAGTATCATCTTGGGCTGCTCCACCTTCCGTTGGTCAGCCTTGGCATGTAGATCTTGTGATAATGACAAAAGCTATTCCCAACTCATGAATTGTCCGTTTCTGGTATTGCTGGATGACACAGTATTTATCAACAAGGGAATTGAATTGAAAAACCAAATTTGAATTGAAACTGAGACCTCTTCATACTGACATAATGCCCCAAGAAAAGGCATGAGTCATCTTTTATTGAGCTCTAAACAGGCCTAGATATTAGCAGGCACTAACGAGTGTCAAAAAAATCAAGTCAGATTCCGTTTTTTCTGATTCTATATAAACCTGTAAAACCCTTCCTTTAACACTTGGAGATGAAGTGGGGAATGTCAAGTAAACCTTCTTATGTTATGAAGGACAAAATCCATCTGGAGGTGTACTGTAGACAGTGCAAACAGTACAGCTATACGAGACCCCAAGATTTTTGGGGTCATCAAAATATACCTTTAAAAAATATTTTCTCGTTTAAAGATCTTTAGGTGGGCAAGAAAGCAAAAATGTCTCAACTAAACTTGTTCAAGGATTTATTATGTCGCATAGAGACAGATGATTTGTCTGTAAAGGATTATATGTTGAATCAAACATACTAACTCTATGAAAAATCACAACTGCTAACCAAGACAGCCAATAAAACTGTCAACATAGGTTCCTTTAGTTTTCTAACTGGTCAGGCTGGCTGCTCAGTTATGTATGTGTCATGTTAAAAGATTGTACCAATGGAGCTAGAGGGCTGAAAATTTTAACATTTACACTTTATTATGTCAAGTAATAAGACTTTTTTAAAAAATCCCCCCAATTGAGCTTATAGTTTGGGGTTCAATTTGCAATGTAAGTTTATGCAAAATTGGTTGCTTGTTTGTGCCTGGTAGTGTTCATGCTCTTATTTTTCAAGACTTTTCTAAAGGTCCATGCCCAACCAGAAGTGAAAGAAGTAACTTATTCATTGATCACCCCTTCTTTTCCAATTTCTTGATTGATCACCATTAACTTGATATGCTGCAAAGAGATATTGTTCATGTGGCAGTTTCTATTGAGTGAATAACTAGACGGGTTTCTGTTCTGATTTTCTGTAAAGCAATGGCGGACTACAAAAATAAAAGGTTCCCCAGAAATATCACTCCCCTGGGTAAAACAATGTTGTTCAGCCCTGCCAGTTTGGCATCATCCAGGTGATCGAACCAAACAAACTAGATTCTCCAATCGAGTGTAAATAGGTGTAGCAGCCAAACTAAAAAATCTAATAAGATTCATGAATAAGATCAACAACACTTTTTGTTCATCAAGTGATGTTCCTCAAGTACTCCCCCAAATCTGGAATAGAAGGACAGTTGGGTTCTTTTGCAGGGAAACAAGAGAGAGACTATTCAAACAGGTGGAAGAAAGAGGAAGAAGCTAAATTTAACTGGTTGTCAGGAAAAAATATTTGAATGAAAAAAAAAATGACCACCATTAAAACTTTGGTATTTTTCCCTGATTTTATCCCTGGTCATTATCTTGGAATGAAAGGGAGGATGTGGAATGACAATAGCAATTTACTTGGAACGAGAGATAAGAGGTGTCAAATAACATTGATGATTTCCCTCTGATTCTGTCTTTAAAGAATTGCTGACTGCCAAAGACCGTGCTTTATTGAGGTGCTGACAGACCAGAAGCCATTAATTTCACAGTTGAACATTCCAGATAAAGACTGATTAATTTGTTTCAATAATTTTTTCAGCTTTTTTTCCTCAAATCAAACCAAATTTTTTTTTCAAATTTTCTTTTTTTTTTTTAGCATTAATTTGAAATGTCTTTTTTCCCCATTTTGTTTTGTGCATTGATTTTAAATTCAAAATTTCATTCCCTTACAGTTGAGAACCAGCAAAAAAAGCAACACAACTCAATCTCTTTGCTTCCCTTGTAACTTTTCCTTCCACACCATTGACCAGCTCTCTAATCCAATTGAAAGCCCCCTGAAGCACTGAATGTGATCTTTAGATCGCGATTGCTGTCAAGGCTAGAGCCACTAAAAATGGTTACGGATACATGAGCTTCTATTTATTTTCCAATTCGTGAACGTCAGGCATGTCTGATAATAATGGAGATGTCTTGGTCAAATCGAAATTGGCTTAATACAAGGAATATTTTATCTTGCAATAATGAGTGGCAACAGAACTTAGATAAAGTAAATCCTTTATTATTACGTCAAGAAAATATTGTTTGAATAACCTATTCAATGGAAAGTCTTTACAAGCTATCTCTACTCTAGATTCAAGTATGAACATTTTTGTCTTTTGAAGATTAAGGGGAATGAGTCAAATTTAGTTGAATTGTTACTATTTTACATTTGCACATTAATAATTCAGGTGTATTGCTCTGTGTTATACATTATTTGTTAACACTTGGCCATATATCTACAAAAAATGTGTTCATACGTTAAAAAATATATTACTGAGACAAATGTCCCCCTGTGTTGATGCATTACTCATAGAAATATGGCCTAAGGTTAACAAATAATATATCAGACAAATGTGGCCCTGTGTTGACAAATAATATAATACTCAATAAATGTGGCCCCAAGTTTACAAATAATATGATGTTCTGACGAATGTGGTATGGTGTTAAGGATTAATACATTACTCTGATATGTATGGCCTTTTGTAAGTAAATAGTTTGATGCACAGAGAAATGTGACCTAGTGTGAACAGATATTGACTCCAGTGAAATAAATAAATGTGTCATCAGCAAAGTCAGTTTGGGAAAGAAAAATAGATTTAAGCTGACAATTTGTCTTGTCAGTCGAGAAATGATAATTTAATATTGGATATAAATGTAGTGCCCACTTTAAGCACTGAAAAATAAATGCAAAAACTGGTGATATTTGGAGTTATCTGCCCTTGGCAAAGAACCACCCATGATTCCTAACACACAGTGACAACATCTGATGGAACTAAATTGGACTTACTTCCCTTGGACTTCAAAAGACAAAAATGTTCATATTTGAAGGGATAATGAATCCTTTGTCTTTTCTTCCACCAAACTACCAATGAGATGACCGACTGTTATTTTCATGGTATTCAAGCTTTCAGGTGGTAAATTCTCTCTTGCTCTGTTCTGACATTTTTGCTCTCTCATTTACTTTGGGTAGTTTTTACACACATTTAATTTTTGCGTACACACACTTACCTGCTGAAAATGATTCTTCTTTCTCGATAAGGGATTTCCTCTATTCATTTCAAAGAACATATAAAACAAAGCTAAGCACTCTATGTAGATAGGACAGACTTCTCAGGAAAGCATTCAAATGGCTGTTGTGTGTGTGTCTAGAACTGACGGTGAAATAACCTGATTATTGTTAAACTTTTCATTTGTCCTTTTTTTCAGCATTTGTTACCAATCAAACTAGCTGTGTACAAACCTTTTTTCCTAGAATTTTTCTCCATGGATCAATTCTGGGAATTTATCTAGTGCTAATATTCTTGGCCATCCAATATAAGCATTGATATTGGATAGTAAAATATAGCTGGTTATAGAGTACAAGAATATTTACTCTTGACTCATCATACCAGTAATGTTACATCCCAAGATTTATGCTATCACTAATACTTTATCGTAAATATTACACTACCAACACATATATATATATATATATATATATATATATATATATATATATATATATATATATATATATATATATATATATATATACGTCTGCGTGTGTGTGTGAAAGCAACAGGGAATGAGATAGGAATAAAAGTATACAAAGACTTTATTCTTTAATTAATCAATTCATAAATGAATTAACTAGTATACTACACATGTCTCAGGAAGGGTTCTCATCTTTAGTAGCTTGTGTGTACCTTTCAGTGGTTAAAAAATTTCCGCAGAAAACAAATTTAGCACCAAATGTATTGCTTTGGAAGCAAAAAGTGAAATCAAGGAAGAATTTATATATATATATATATATATATATATATATATATATATATATATATATATATATATATGTATATATGGTTGTGTGTAATTGTATGTGTGTGTGAGTGTGTGTGGTTACATAAATAAGTTCATATATAAATCCAGATGTCTTTGGACTCCGTCTCATTTCAACATTTGATTAGTTATCTCAGATAGAGTAGTTTTTGGGTCGCTGAAAAAAATTCAGAAAAATTACCTCGCAATATTGGCAAAATAGAAAAACTTCCTGGATACAACTTAGAATTCGATCAATTATCCCGTGGTGCATGATCCTCCCTAGAATGAAATGTCAATGAAATTTGTAGACAGCTTTGGTAGATATTGCTTGAAAAAACAGACAAACTAACTGACAGACAGACTGATTGACAGACAGACAGACACGGATGAATCCATAACCTCTCATCATCATCATCATCATCATCATCAGTCTTTAAACATCCGTCGTTGGACTTAGACCTTCCCCAGGATCCGCCACATTTCTCAATCATGGGCATTGCAGAGCCAGTATTTTCTGAATTTGTCCAGTTCATCTCTCCATCTTGTGTTCTGTCAGCCTTGGTTTCTCATGTGATCTCTGGGGATCCATGTTGTGAGTCATGATGTCCATCGGTTATCTTTCATTCTTGCAACATGGCCTGCCCATTGCCATTTGGGTTTTTTAATAGTTTCTATGATGTCTCAGACTACCGTTTTCTTCCTTATATACTATGCTGTCTGGTGATCTCTCCGTGTAAGGTTGAGCATGATTCTCTCATGCACATGTTGCATGATTCTCAGTTTCCAGGTCTGTCTCTTCGTTAGGTTTCATGTTTTAGCTCCATAAGTGACTATCGGGAGGATGCATTGGTTGTATACACTTCTTTTTTGTACATAACCTCCATCTATCTTCATTGGAAGAGGTTATAATATAGATCAGTTTTTTTCTTCTTCTTGGATTGCAAAGAATTTCTCTCAAGATAGTACCTAATATTCATTTTATTTTTTGGTATTTGGCAAACTGTTTTTTTCCTGATAACGAAAATAGTTTTAAAAAAGAATTTTCTTTGTTTTTTTGTATCCCAATTGTATCTCAATCAGGCCAGTATGAGGTTAGTGAGGTCAAGCTCTGGAGTCTTGCAGTGATTTATCATTAAGTTTGAAAATTCATACTCAAATATTTGCTATCAGAGATCTTCTCTGAGATTTGATTTGAATATTTTTGTCTTTTTTTAAAAACTAATCTTTGGTTCTTGCTCCTACCTTTGTATCATAAATATGATAGGTTGCCAACCCTTGAAAACAGTGTTCTGACAGTACAGCTGACCTGGCTAACCTGATGACCATAAATAATTACTTATTAACGTTTAGGAAAAAAGAGCACTTACCTTATTGGAAACTCTTTGGCAGCAATTTGATCTCTACCTTTCCCTCTGGACAGATGAAAAGCAAAGTTTATTATACGTTAATGTGTGAGTGTATATATGCTTAGGCATATGTTATTATATTACTGAGTATATGAGTTCTCCTCTGTGTGTATGCATGTTTGTGTGTGTGTATACATCAACGAATATGTGTGATATTTACCCAACTAAGATTATTCTCGCACAAATCAAATTCATGGTGCATTCTTAAGATCAAAGTTATGACTTCAGGAAAAGCTTGTAAGACAAACCAGCTAACTATTCCTCAATGGCAAGTACTATATACATTTATATATATATATATATATATATATATATATATATATATATATATATGTATATATATATATATATATGTCTGTGCGTGTGTGTGCATGTGAATCTCTCAGACAGCAATTTGATCTCTATATCTCCCTCAGGAGAAGGCAAAGTTAATCATATATTGATTTGTGTGCGTATTTGAGTGTATGTGCGTTTGCTTGTGTGTATATATTTGGGTATATATAGATAAGTATATACACATATATATATATATATATATATATATATATATATATATATATATATATATATATGTATATATTTGTGTATGTATATTCTGGTATAAATTTGCATAAAGGGTAAGCTAGTTGTCTGACAAAAGATTGTGAATTTTCAAAACACTGTTCTTGTGAAACAACTAAAGAGATACAAAATAGGAAGATAGATAAAAGAAAACTATGACATTACTTGGAATACAGTTAGACACCACAAAGTTAGATTTTAGAAACAAGATTCAATTTTTTAAATTTAGTGCTTACATCTAGATTCAGTCTCAAAAAATAGCAAACTTTGATTTTATCTACTAGTATATTTAGCATGTGATGTAATCATTGCGGAAAATCTATCCAAATAATAAATTGCATGACTTTTTCTATCTGTTTCTCTGTTCCTATATCTTTGATTTTTAATAAAAGTAAGTATGAGCTGAAACATAGCTCTAATGGGGTCCTATGGGAACCTTTTATAAGAAACATAAAGTAGGGTTTTTATGCATCTTCAACATAAGTACTTTGAAAGAAGTATGTTGACAATGTTTCAATGGCCCGATGTGATTTTGCAGATCAAATCCGTATAGGACAGAAATATGATAAAAATAGCACAAAAACATTCGAGGATAACAGCAAAATGATTGCAAATAACTACTTATTGCTCAAATCAATTCAAAATATATGAAGCAAACAAACAACAAATTTCCAATTTTAAAATCGGTGCTTATTACCTTTATTGGACCCTTCTTAAATGTTTGTTGATTATCATTTTTTGCATATATATATATATATATATATATATATATATATATATATATATATATATATATATATATAATCTTATTTATTCAAAGCATAACAATGTAATTTATATATGAAGTTCTGTATATCTTTCATTGATTTTTCACGCACTCATTCACTTAATATTAGAAATGGTGCATCAGATTTCTTCATATATCTGAAACGCTATGACCAGTCATTGGATATCCTGATCTTGCTCTTTTGGTAACAGAACACCTCAGTCTTCTTGGTTTTCACAGTTCTTACAAAAGCACATCTCTGTACACATACATCCATTCTTATGAGATTTGTATTTTTGTGCATAACACTGTGCAATTGCATACTGATTGCCTTAAGAGTCATGAGTCCGTCCACTAAGACTGGTACAAAGATAACCTCCTTAATTTCCAATCCATATTTGGTGCTTCTACCTTTCCCTCCAGAAAAAAAGGTTCACAATGTTGTTTTTTTTCCACAGTATTAGATATGATAAGTCTTCAGTGATAATGAATTGATTTGATCTAGGAATTTATTTTTATTTAAGTGATATTTTTCTTTCTTTTTATTTTGATTTTACACATTCCTGTATTTGCTCATATCTGTGCACACAATAACTCCAAAAGTTCTCCATGGATTTCAATGATATTTGGCGGATGGGTAAGCCACATTGTAAGGAAGAAGTGATTAAATTTGGGATATCCAGGATTTTGATATTTGATACATTTTTGTACTCATTCCTGCTCGTTTACATGATATCCGTTTTTGATAGAGATATCTATTTTCCTTCACACATGTCCGTATCTGTTCATGTCTGTCCACACAGTATCTCAAGTTCTCAATGAATTTCAATGAAATTTTCCACATATATGATCCATGAGATAAGAACAAAGTGATTAAATTTGGGGTTGGACCCAGGAATTTGTCTGCATAGTATGTACTGTAGTATGAAAACATCCATAATTGATAAAGTATCCTGTAATAAGGCCTTCCATTTTAGAAACCATACCTTTCCAGGGGCAAGACTGAGGTAAACTTCCAGTTTGTCATTGAACACTGCTGATACTATACATACTGATACTAAAGCATGAGAAACCTTTCGTTGTGATTTTTTTTAGGGAGGGGTATGATGTTTCCTTCATAAATGCTGCCGACTAATTTGGCAGTCAACTTTAATGATACCTTTCCAGTGATCAGACTGGAGTATAATTTTGATATGTTATCAAACATATGCGTATATATATATATATATATATATATATATATATATATATATATATTATTGTTATGTCATCCACAGACAGCTGTTTTGTTGTATTACAACTCTTCAGTATGGCTATAGACTATCCATTATTCCATCAAGTACCACGAGGCAGGATCGAAACCTTAGTTTCAGGCCCAGAAGCTGATATCCTCCCTCTACTCAATGGAACTGGACAGTCAGAAAGGTTGAATTTAAGAGATATATTTATTTACGCATATATATTCCCTGTCCATCAGAGTGCTCTCTTTGTGATTCAGAGTTTGCTTTCCAACGGTTTTGCCAGTTCCCTTGTTTTGCATGAAACATTCTACATCAATGTTTCCTTCCATGTTTTTTCGGAAAGTTGCTTTTGAGGCTCGCAGTAAATAATTTAGGGTGAAATTGCACCCCCTTGTCTTTTGTCTTTTCCAATAAAAATCCTAGTAAATCTGTGAATTGGTTATTAGAGGTTATAACTAGAAAAAAATATTTGCTATCAAATCACTTGGAGTAAAACAGCAACAAGATGCCCACTGGGGCCTAAGGGAGGAATTTTAGAATGTGATGTAAAGCTGCCCTCCCCGACACACAAACACGTACGCATTGCACAAAAGCCCCTGTTTATTGCCATCCTGTTTTCTCTTGATGTAATCCTTTTAGCATGCTCCCTGGTGAATGATAAAGACAACCTATTTTATTTATGGACATATTATATCTATTTGAAAGTCTCAGTAATTATTTGGAATAGGTTCATCAAAACATTATGTTGATATATTTTGGCGGTATATAACCGAGATAGAGGTTGACATGATTGACTGTTGCTACTGAAATAGTATAACAGACAAAAATTTGAATTGGCCATTTTGAATCGTTGAAAGTGGCTAGATATTTACCATTAGATAGACAACAATATTTCTGATCTAAAAATATTGTTTGCTTTAGAACCAATAACTCATGGAATTCATACATAGGGTTGGTGTTAGATTTAGTAGGTAGGTCTAGAGTTGAGGTTAATTGGTAGGTTCAGGGCTTGTAGGTGGAGTTATGGTAAGTAGGTAGGTTTGGGGTTAGTGTTTTTGATTTCCTGGTTATTTTTTTAGTTACCTGAAAAATATATCTAAAAAAAAATTTTGACAACTCTTAGCTATTGTCATGGTCAAATGTTCGGAGCTGTTTGCTTTCATTTTCTTCGGAATTGCTTAACAACAGTGGCAGCAAATCACATCTGCTGGAAAGTTATATCCTTTGCAAAATATCAACATTACGTTTTCATGAACCTATTCCAAACGATTACCCAAGCTTCGGTACACAACACTACCTAGGAAACTCTTTGGGTTCCCTCAAGACCACTAATCCCTCCACAATGTACAAGTTGCGACCCTCCTCTAAGAAGACCCGGCGCCTATTTCTACTTAGACAAGAAGAATCTTCAATTGGTTTCCATCAATTCTTCCCCTTGGCCAAACTGAGCTTAATAGATATCTATCAATCAATAACAAAGAAATCAATATAAAGATATTTCATTGAAAACAAAAGAATATAAAGTGAATACTAATCATTATGATGAAAAATTGTCTTCACATTATTTTGTGGATTATTTTCTGTCTGAGAAAAAAAAACAATCATTATCCTTAATTTATGGCGCCATTATCTCTGTTTGCTGAGTCAAGTTTTATGGGCAGTGAATTTATCATTTGACCAATGAGGGTAATTTTCAACAAAGATTAGAAAAGTTGGAGACTGTTTTAAAAAAAGAACTGACATCAACAATAAAGAAAAGGGGAATTAAATTATTCTATTTTTCTTTCTTTTATATATATATATATATATATATATATATATATATATATATGTGTGTGTGTGTGTGTGTGCGTATATATATGTATATGTGTGTGCGTATATATATATATATATATATGTGTGCGTGTGCGTATATATATATATATGTGTGTGTGTGTGCGTATATATATATATATGTGTGTGTGTGTGCGTATATATATATATGTGTGTGTGTGTGCGTATATATATGTGTGGGGGGTGCGTATATATATATATATATATATATATATATATATATATATATATATATATATATGTGTGTGTGTGTGTGTTAATGGCAAAATTTGAAATCTGGGCCTTCCACAGAATGTCGAGTATCTTTTGATACTCTACATGATACTTTTAGGGCTTGTCTTCTTTGTCGTTTTATCACTGTTTTCCAGCTCCTGTGCCCCCACTCTTTATTATGATAATAATAATAAAGATATGAAAACTTGTGCAAAAGATAAACGTATAACAGTGACAGTAACTTCATCTAAGAGATTCGGTCAGAGAAAAAAAAGGTTGGACTGTACTGCCGCTATGACATTATGACAACGAAGACGAATAAACTTGTCAAGAAGAATCAATGTTGAACAGGTCTGGGGTAGAATTTGATTTACCATCCACCATCGCTTCTATGGGTTGTCTGGAGGCGATGGAATCCCTTAGCAGCTGCTGAGTTCGCTCGTGCCTCGGGCCGGCAGACTTGTTATTGTAACAACATCTTGAGTCAGAAATTAAAACAGAAAACTGAACGGCACAGAGGTTAAAACATAGTGATAAAAACAATAAGGATGATAGAACTGCTCCGAATGAATCTTTGAGCAACAGTAATGATGCCTTCAAACTTTCGTTCAGACAACCCTATCTCTTACGACTATCTTTGATGTTAACACAACATTTCAGACGATCCAATCTATAGGGACAATATCCGCAAGGGAGGAGAGCATCTTTTACCCGCTCTCTTCCTCCGTAGTGCAAAGCGTAAAACGTTATTAAAACAGAAAATCTAGATGTTATCAGCAACGTTTGCAAAATAAATATTCATTTTTGAAAAGTTTTTTTTCTGAAAAGATAATACCTTATTTTCTCCAAGTTCAGGTAAAGCCAAGAAAAAGAACTGTAGACGAAAAAAAAAACAACACATTGTAACATTGGTAAGGTAGCCTGTAATTTAGCCCAGCAGGAACAAGGTGAACATGAGGTATGGAAAAGAAGGTCTGGTTAGTCATTCAATAAAAACCGTCACGTGACCAACGTATTTTGACACTATACCATGTTCCGTGTAATCAATTAAAAATTAGAAAAAAGGGTTGATCAATGAAAAACTTGCTTCTTGCCATTTCTTTGATCACTAAAAAGTCCAAATTTTCAATAAAATCAAGGGACCGATCTAGCATGAACTTACATTGGGAATCAACCCCCTTAAAACTTTTGCATTGGGGGAGTCAACGAAAAAAAAGTTTTTTTTTCATGATATAAGGGGTATATATTTAGATTTCCAGCCCTCCACGTCCATTGGTGCTGCTTGTGCGAGAAACTCATATATATAGCCTGCTAGACAGAATCCCTTAAAAACTGAAGAAACCTATGTTGGCAGTTTTGGTTGACGGTTACCAATATCTCACGTTTATTCTGTCTGTTGATCGAGAGAGACTCTTTATTTCCAATTACAATACTGGCGCACAAACATTAAGAAGATGCGTAGATTACAAGCTTAGCCCCGGGTAGATGTGGTTCTGTCTCTGTCTCCGTTGGGACTCCATCTCTTGGTTGGCTTTCCTAAATAGATCTCTTATCGTCCTCTCAATTGTAGTTTGACCTACCACTGACCAGAGGCCGTAACAAGACTCTAGCTTCGTTATCCCATCGGACATTTTATCTTGTAACAGCGGTTTCTGTCATTGTCTTTTTAGTTCGTACTTTTTCAGTTTCCCATTTCATTTGGATGTTCACGATATTGCAATTACCGTTACTCAATCGGTAAGTCTCAAAGACTATTGCCACTCTTATAAGTTAAATTCTCAGTGGATTTCCCGATATGGGAGCCTCGTGTCAGTCAAAATAGTTGAGATCTGCATGGGACACTTCCCATAGGAAGAAATCATAAAAATATAGCAGGCTTTTCAATTCATCAAAAATGCTTGATGATTGCTGAGCAAGGAGAAAAATCAGTAAAAAATTTCAATCCACGCCCACTGATAAAAAATGTAAAATTATGGTACTTATGCGTTGAATAAAGATACTTAAGCTTTGAATGTAGGTACTTGAGTTTTCAAAGAAGATACCAATAAGTCTGGCTGATTGTATTATTTATGTGATTTACTTTCTATTCCTGGACGCAAAAAGCTACAATATTTCATTTTCTTGTACTATACAACCTCTTCTACATTACTGTATCACAGCGAATTCATTTGTTGAAAAATTCTATCTTATTTTTTCCTATAGTTTCATGTTCATATAGTTCTTCTTTGATTAGACACTTTTAGAAAATTTTTGGACTTCAACTGCTTTATAAGGTTAGGGATGAATGCTCCTGTCATTATCAAGCCTATTTTAGTATAAAACAATGCGGGATAGAAACTAATGAAGGTGTACTTGCCTAAAAAGTCGGCATTCGAAATCCTTGCTTTTTAGCTGAGCTCAAACGCAGACATATGAGAAATACTTCATTCTCATGATCATGGAGCAGAGCAATTCAAGTTTTCTACCACGATGGAATCTCCTTATTTATGTGCATGAGTCAATGTACGAAGTAGTTAGTTCCTTGATGCAAGTAAACAATTTTATTTTCAGAATATTGCACTTGCCTATAAATGAATTTGACCTCGTTCAGTTGTAGCCTTTATTTCTGAAACGACATTCCTTGCCTTGTAGTAAGTCAAAATAAGGATGTCATGTTCACAAATGAATCTTACTTGCACAGGTTAGTGAGATAAAAAGGATGAAAGGAGAAAGGTGAAGACGGCATTTCTCTAATACGTTGAGAATATCTCTGAACATTGACCTATCCATCTTAGGTAATTTTGTATGACGTAAAGTAACGGAAACAT
The DNA here is from genome assembly GCA_963457665.1 of Thysanoteuthis rhombus. Lineage (NCBI taxonomy): Eukaryota > Metazoa > Mollusca > Cephalopoda > Oegopsida > Thysanoteuthidae > Thysanoteuthis > Thysanoteuthis major. The sequence goes on from OY735219.1 coordinate 31,702,876, forward strand.
CAGAAAGATGGTTATATGATGTATGTCCAGAAAAACTCATCATTTTGGATATTCCGAGAATTGGTGGCAGAACATTGATATAAATCAGCAACCAATCAGAGGGAACTTTACTGCGCTCAGGTGAATATACCCTCTCCTGTTGGGTTACTCAGACAGCAGTGAAATACCACTTAGTAAGCTTGTGTACGGTGTGACCACCTCATCTACAATGTCCAAACTTGTCAGTCCTTCACATTGCATACATTTTTTGAACATCCAATCACCCAAATCTGTCATCACCCACTGCTAAAATCACCATTGAAAGTGATGAGATTTCAGACTGTGGTTGAGAGTAGGGGGAATAAGAGATTATAATCCTCAAATATGACAGCAGACTGTTTTGAAAAGTGGAAGGGATGCTAAAATAAGGATTTGAGTCATAATTTGAAGGGGACTAAGGCACCATTGCCCTTGGTAAGCTTATTCTCGTTAATATTAAATAGGTGGCTAGCTTTCGGACAGACATCGTATTTTATCATTCTAATATCAAACAATTAATGAATACTCTGATTATCTCCATGTGTGAAGTTTTTCAAGCATGAGAACGAAAGATATATTTTTAGTTATTGTGTATGAATTTAATCAAACATTTAGCACGTGTCAGAGAATCTTGTGCAGCTGCTTGACCGAGGGCCATAAGTGATGCCTAGAGAAGTTAATCTGGAACAACTCAGTCGGAAGCAAAGTCGCCCTCTTGATCCAAGGTCAGAGATCATTCTTATATCAAGTGATTGATTTTCAAAGAATACCACCCATCTCAATGTGACAGTTCTTATTCAATTTCTCACACACGTGTGAGTGAGTGTGTGTGTGCGTGCAAGTGAGATTTCACGTATACGGTACATGTGATGGCATATATATATATATATATATATATATATATATATATATATATTTATCCTTTGAATTTATTAGATTTCGTATTACAAGAAGCTTCATGCGCTGCAAGAGAGAGTCAATATCTATCATTTGCTCACGAAAGTTCTGTTGTTATGTATAAGGTCTGACGTGCAATACATAAACAAAAATACCTGTATCTATTTTTCATTTGTCAAGCAGAGAAAGGAATACTCTGCACTTCCAAGAGTCGTACGAACTATCTTTTTGTTGCCTCCTTGTCTCATTAGAAATTAACTTATTTCCAGTTAGGAACCGGTATATATATATATATATATATATATATATATATATATATATATAAGCCTAGGTATAGAGACGCCAACTTTGACAATCTTTGAAAGATTGGATTTATAAACAACACCCACGATATTCACAAACTAACAGATATGTGGCTGACAGTTCAATACAACGGAGAGACGTACAAGGTCTGTTTTGATACGATTCACGAACGGAAATAATAATAAATTTGCGTTTTTAGATGTCCTGGTAGCTTGAACTTGGAGAGCTTTTAACGCAGAATAGTCGGTCTAAAAAGGAAACATCTATCTTAGCCTCTGTGTAACATGTATGAGGAACCTTAATTGACTGATATTCAAAGAGGCAACATGAATCTGAAGAAAGCCGAGGAACGTTGTATTTAGAACTGCTAGCATAAAGATATGACTGAATAATATCTGTAACAATGAGAATCTGTAATCTCAGAAATTCAGACAATACTAGGGAGAGTGGAGAGCACACCGGCTGGAATATTGATATCAAAACAATAAATATAGAGATGCCCGTTTGAATGATTTATGGAATGATGAAAATCCATCATTTCACGATCTCTGGAAGTTTTGAGAGCATACCAGATGGAACATTGTGATCAAAACAACAAAGATGGCGATACTCGTATAATTAATCCATGGGATAATGGCAGCCAGTTTTCTCAGAATTTCCGACTATGCTAGGAAGGCCGTTGAGCACACCTGCTGAAACATTGTCATAACCCCGGTAAGGATAATCGTTTGAATGATCTTCGGAGAAATGACGAGACTTTATCTCAGAACCTCAGAGAAAAAAATATCTGAAAATATCTGTTTATGCTTGAGTTAGGAGCTGGTTTTAATATTATAAGGCTTTCAGGTGAACGGAGAATATGTCCAACGAGACGACCTGGATGAAACCTACAGAGAAAACTTAAGCAGAAACAGGAATTTGAACAAAGACTCCCACTTTCTGAACGCCGCGTTATTTTATATTTTCGGCGAGAGATGGTTGAGATGCCTTTAATAAATTCATGACAAGTGTACAGCAGTAAGATTCCAATAGATATAAGAGAAAAAAAAACTAGAAGACGACCCCCAAGCTACTAGGATGTGCGTTTCCGAAACCAAGCCAATAAATAGGAAGGTAATGGAAGAATCGAAATGATTATTTCTATATGAATACACGAAGACCATTAACGAGAAAATGTGGGCTTCAAATATAAGTGAAATACCGAATCTTTTATGGCCTGGGGCAGAAAATGAGAAATTTTACACTACTGACTTAATATCAGTCGAAAAAAACTTCTGGATTCAGGACTTTTGGTGAGTATGCTGGGGACAATTATTGGCCAGCTGTTCCAAAAATACACCGTCAGGTTGGTAGCTCTTTGCTATAGTTTTTTTTTTTTAAATAAGGGGACGCCAATCTAGTCCAAGTAAACGATCTCTTTTCAAAAGGTTGTTTTGCTGTCATCTGGAAGAAAAGCCACTCAAATGGATCGATGTGAAACGATGGTAGCTTTTGATTATGACGCTCGGTAAACCACTGCAAAAGCGGATTGTCTGTTTCTAAACTGCATTTTTTCCGAGATGGCTTTGTGAAATGTCTGTGGGATAAAGGTTAGTCTTTGATGGAATAAACTAACATTTAAACCAATGACATTCCACTAGGCTAACGAACTGCAGTGCAGTTGAGAAAAAAAAGGGGTAATGCTCGCGCACAACTGATATTTGCCAGCAAAATGCAATAAGAAAAAAGAAAAGAAAAGATGGCGTCAACGAGAAAAAAAAAGAAGATGGATGATTATTCCTTTTTCAAGAAGTGGAATGCGGTGACTGAGAGTGAAGAATTCGATCAAGCTCAAACATTTCTCTCCTGTCTGTCTTCCAAGTGTCACCTGTCCGCAGGAAACCAAGAATATCAAGGCTTAATGCAATATTACAATGGTGATGTTAGTTCAGGTGGAATCAGGATTTAATCAATACTGTATCTGGTGAGTGAGTGCCAAAAACAGAAATACATCAGTTAGTGCGCTGAATACCTTCCTAAAAAAAATTACAGCGCTAAACGAAACAGTACTGTGCGGGGTCATTATAGCATAAAGATTGTGCCAGCGATCTTTTTGAAATATTTGATGTCGTTGTTGTGCCTCAATAAGGTGGAGAGGATTAATGCTGTATATTGCACCTGCTAGTTCTACTCCAGAGTGAAATATCACTAGGTTTCAATTTATATCGCTACATCATTAATTATTGTGCTCCCTTTGTCAGCCATTCAAAACAGCTTTTTAAAGGAACACCTAAAAGAATTTATGTGGCGTGACAGATTTTGTGATAATGCATTCAAAAATATAATCATTCGCATGAGTGAACAATATCTTTGACTTTGTCAATAAAATAAAGCTTTTAAAGATCAATGCATTCACGCGTAAACAATATATCTTCCAGCTTTGTCAATAAAATAAAGCATTTAAAAATTGTTGTATTCATATGAATGAACTATTTCTTCATTAACTTTACTCATAAAATAAATTGACTCCTATGATTTTCCTTGTTTTTTCTAACTTCCCCTGAATTAGGATTGTGTGGAGAATCATGCTCAACCCCAGATGGAGAGATCACAAGACAGCACAGTATATATCAAGAAGGAAATGGGAGTCTGAGACATCATAGAAACTATTTAAAAACTTAAATGGCAAAACTGGTCATGTTGCAAGAAAGGCAGACAACCGATGGACTTCATGACTCACAACATGGATCCCCAGAGATCACATGAGAAACCTGTGCCGACAGAATGCAAGATGGAGAGATGAACTAGACAAATTCAGAAAATACTGGCTCTGCGACGCCCACGGTAGAGAATTGTGGCGGATCCTGGGGAAGGTTTATGTCCAACGACAGACGTTAAAAGAATGATGATGATGATCATGATCATGATCATGATGATCATGATGATCATGATCAAAAATCCTTTTCATTGGACTGCTTTGGTTGGAAAATGTTCACTTGACAACTTAGGAGGGTGGAAGATGTTCAATTGGTCACTCTGGGGAGAGGGGAATGATAAACTGATCAATAATTATTACTTCGCTTTACACCATTCCGGCTTATGGAAGTTTTTTTGTTTTTTTTCGTAGGAACGCCTGACTTCCGGATACCAGGGTAGACATGCGCATCGGTTGAATCTGTAAACCTTAGACCGAGGCGAGAGCAGTAGCGAAGAGACAGGGAGAGAGACAGATAGAGATTCAGTAGAATTAGAGAGCTGGAAACGGTAAAAGAAAGCATGAAGTCTGGTTAGTCAGTCAACTGAAACCGTCATGTGACCAATGTCATTTGGGAGGTGATCAATTAAAAGATAGGAAAAAGGCTGATCAATTTCCAGTTCACCTTTCGTTTGTCAGTAAGAAGTGAAAAAAAAAATCAAATTAAAAAATAAAGCGTAAATGCTGCCAGACACAATCCGGCATAAAATCGCATTGCAAATTGAACCCCTTCTAAAAAAAACTTTTTAGGAAAAGAAATTTTCAAAAAACAAAAAACCGTCCTTCCTAGACAAAATAAGGAGTGAGTATTTTTTCCAGCCCACTAGCTCCATTGGTGCAGCCTGTACGCGCCATACATACGTACATATAAAGCCAGTTAGTCAGCTAGACCAACTATAAAACTGGGGAAATCTTTACAAATGTTGACAGTTTTGGTTGGCGGTCCCCAACAGGGGAAAGAAAATGCTTGTCTGTGAAACAATAAAAAGATAATCAAGACGTCAGGGAGGATTAAGCAATCAAAAGGAACCTGCGAATCACGTGTCTGTAATCTCCTTTCATATGCCCCTCCCCCCGGAACTTTTCCCCCCTCACCCAGATCAATTGGATGACAGCCACATCGACGCCAGGCCACGTGCCCGAACTGCATGACCCGACTGATTTTCGGGCTGTAAATTGTATTAGCCTTTTTCTCTGACTCTTTCTTTGCTTTATTTGTTGTCAGTTATTATTATCGAATGGCTAATTAGGCCGACAGAGGATCTTAACTTGATTCGCTGTTGACAAAGAATTTGCGGTGGCAGCTAAATGAGTCAAGCGAAGGATCTGGAACCAGAAACGTGATGCACATCATCATCATCATCACCATCATCATCATCATCATCAGTCTTTTAACGTCCGTCGTTAAGCATAGGCATTCCCCAGGATACGCCACATTTCTCTGTTATGGGCGTCGCAGAGCCAGTGTTTTCAGAATTTGTCTAGTTAATCTCTCCCTCGTGTATTCTGTCAGCCTCGCTTTTGTATGTGATCCCTGGGGATCCATGATGTGATTCACGAAGTCCATCGGTTGTCTGCCATTCTCGCAACATGACCTACCCTTTGCCATTTAAGTTTTTTCCAATATATTCTATGAAGTCTCAGACTCCTGTTTTCTACCAGATACACTGTGCCGTCTTGTATTCTCTCCATGTGAGGTTGAGTATGATTCTCTCATGCGAACGTTGCTTGCTTCTCAATTTGCAGCTCTGTCTGTAGGTTCAGTTTCATGTTTCAGCTCCATAAGTGACTATCGGGAGGATGCATTGGTTGTATACTCATCTTTTTAGGATTATTGGGATTGTCTTATTTTTAAGGGTTGAGCTTGCTTTGCCGAAAGCTTGCCATCCTTGGGTGATTCTTCGCTTGAGTCTTCTTCTTTTGTGGGTTTCATAGAGGATCGTTGTCCTAGGTAGATGTAGTGGTCTACTCTCCCCAGTTTTGCATCTTCGATTTTGACAGTTATGTCCTTATTCTCGATGGGATCTTCATCTTTGTACAAATCTTCATGGACCAGACGTTAGCCCTTGTATTTCCATAGGCGTTCGGGAACTCTTTGGTTGAGGAGGGTACCTGGTTTGATTTCACCCCAAATTTACACGGTTTTGTCCGAATTCGTGTGGGGGAGTTTTTCACGTGGGGGAGTTTTTTAGTTCAAGAACCGAGTGATTTATCGCTACACTGGAGATCCATCCTTAAGACTGTACTTGTGGCCGATCACATTAAACATAACTTTACCAGTTGATCACGATAAGTTATTGAAGAATCAAGGATATATTTGAATTTCTATCACATGAATTTTTTTGAGAAGGAATTGCTGAAATCATTTCAGTGGACGAGTCCATTCTTTTAAATGTTTAGAGGGAGATATTTCTATCAGGAAAAATTGTTTCCTTTCAGTTGAAGACTCCATTGTTCCGGACAGAGACGCACGAAAAGCATACAGCTGATTATATTTCAGCTATCTAACCCCAACGAAAAAAAGAACAACTTTCGGATATATTTCGAATTTAATGAAATTAATAATTTTAGAAAAGAAACTGCTGGTTACTATTTTCTTGGGCAAAATTGCTACCTTTGAAGAATCTATTGTTACGGACAGAGAAACAGAAAAACACACACTGTTTATTGTAGAAGTAGATTTCTTATCGTATCATGTAGGTTTTGGTAAATCGCCACACAGGTATGAAAAAGTTTGGCAAGCTACCAATAGAACCAGCCCAACCCTTAAGGAAAAAAAATTCCGTTATAGCCAAAAAAGAAGGGTATGCAACCAATGCTTCCTTCCGATAGTCAACTATGGAGCTGAAACATGGAACCGAACCAAACAACGCACGCATGAGAGAATCATACTCAACCTCACATTGAGAGATCACAAGACAGCACAGTATATCAGAGGAAAGACAGGGGTCTGATATAAGGATAGTCAAGTTGTGAGAATGTTAGAAAATCGTTTGACATTACAAATCACAACGTGGATCCCCAGAGATCACGTGTAAAAGCAGGACCGACAAAAAATACAAGATGGTTTGATAAACTAGATGAGTTCAGAAAGTATTGGCTCCCTGACGCCTACGACAGTGAGGTCTAGCGAATCTTGGGGAAGGTTTATGTCTAATGACGGACGCTAAAAAGCTGATGATGTGATATATGTTTTATATTGACACAAAGCATAAGACAATTTCTCTGTGAACCTAATGTATCATTCAGTAATTAAATGCATTCAAAATCTCAGTACGTTTATTGTATATCTAATTAGATAGATTGGTTTCTTTAGTGTTAACGATTGCAAATATTAGTCTTTTATTTCGTCCAGCGTACAGTGTTCTCATTCCTTACTCCCTGGAAGGTCTTTGGTTTCAGACTTCATAATTACAATATGTGTCGCTGATCTGCTTCAATCAGTCATGGTCAATGCAATGGTCAAACAGTTCACAAGCCGTCTGACCATCACATTGATTACCCAATCGATAGTAAGCTCACTTGCTGATTGAGTAATCTCACAGAAGAGTGTCTGTTCAATCATACGAAGTGAGGCCCCTTTCTGACTGGATGCAAGGTTAAATTAAAGCCATGCAACTGGTTCTCAAGATATACAAATTGGCTGGATACTCTCTCGACAGGTCGCGTATATTTGAAATCCAAGGCCTGCATGATGCCAGAAATAGTTGCCTATTTCCAACTGGTGCCAGTCGCCAGTGTTTGAGCTCTGGTACAAAGATTTTTGAATGTTTCAAGGCCCCTCCCGTGGGAGGAATGGTAGAACACTACCTTTTTTCCACCTCCATTCGTTATTTTGTAAGGCTAAGCTAACCTTAGCCAATATCTACACATATATAAACCTCTGGTTAACCAGACGGATGAAATAGTTGCACATTTCTTACCAACACCAGTTTTGAGTGTTTGAGTCCAAGCAAAGGTTTTATATCAAATGCTAGTTTTCCAATTCCCACACACATCTGGAAGACTGGTACTGCACAACCTTTCAATTCCCCGCTACATTTGTGTCTCACTAAGCTTAGCTAAGAAAAATCCATTATAATGAGATTCCTTTGGTTGTAAGATCTTGTTAGAAGCACAGTTTCTGTTGTCAGATAGAAGCATATTCGCCTCTGGAGCCAGTGGTCAGTAGTGAATCACAGGTAAAAGCCAGGGCTTGAATACTTAAGAAAAGCAGTTAAGAATTCTCTCCCCAAGTGAAAGACTTACACAACAGAATCTTCCTTCTCGCGTTCCTCCTGCCATTCGGCCCAGAGCCAGGAAACGAAAACTTTAACAAGCCTGGCTGATGCAGAGTCTTACTCCACTTCTACTTCTATCGGGCTGAACATGATTACAGCAATTTTTGTAATAAATATATATATATATATATATATATATATATATATATATATATATATATATATATATATATATATATATATATATATATGAATTCTTAGTTATATAAGACTTGTCAATTTAGATTAGTCGGAAAGAGAACCGGTTACCAATCGCTTGGTCATGATTTCGAATCACAGTAGAGGAGTTTGGTTTACCGTGGCGACGCAGACAATGATGAGCATACCCCCTCAAATTTGGTGAGGATTGTTCTTGCTGTTATTACGGTAAGAAAAAACACTCGACACTAGGACTTGAGTTTACAATAAACATGGATACGGCTACTACAGTCTAACTTCCGACCGAGAAATTCATCTTTATTTCAATACCCTCTCACCCAAACGGTGTTGAGTGTATAAAAAAGAAATTGAAATCAGTTTCCTTAAAAGATATTGATAAGCCAAGTTAACCTTTCAATGAACTTCTCGCTTCGTACCCTTTCAATCTAGCTTTTGTTGTTTAATTACTTGAACGATATCCTTCACCTTCGTTCTATCTAGGGTCCATGTTGATCCCTTTCAATCACTTCAATTATTACTAACAGTCCTATTTCCACTTCCCTATGTGCTATTCTGAGTTTGTTTCCGAATAGTCTTGTGAGTTCCTAGGTGTCACATCCGTGACATCATAGCTGGTATTATTTGTTGACTTTACACTACAAGTTTTAAGCATAGTAGCAATCCCAGAAACCACATGCAAAACCATGACTGACAAAATATAAGATGGCCTGACGGACTAGACGAGTGGCCCCACGACGCCTTTGACCGACAGGTCTTGCGAATCTTAAGGAAGGTATATTTCCAACGACGAACGCTAAAAGGCTGCTGCTGTTATATATGAGAGAGAGAGAGAGAGAGAGAGAGAGAGAGAGAGAATTTATTCCGTGGGGAATAACTTGTCTTTAATGAAAGACAGTTCTTTTTCTTTTTTGGTAAGGATTGTTTATCGCATAGCTTCGTGATTTGATGACGGTTTATTTCTAGAATTCGAGGAATTACCAGGAATGTCAACCATTTCAAATGATCCATTCCCTCAATGAATGTTCGAATGTAATTCTCCAAATCCCTTATTGTTGAGAATAGTTACATTTTTTTTAATTTGCAGATGCATGTCTCCCCTAAGGCCGAACGACCTCTTGATGGTTGAGAATTCCAGCAAGTTCTTTGTGGGGGTGGCGACGTAGCTCGTGATTTGAGTGCCCTTCGGTCTTGGCCCCCTCTAGAGACACCCTGCAACATTTAGCGAGATTTGATGAAAAGAAGATTTGGAGAGCTCTTCTAGATGGGGAATTGCGAGTAGCACCCCACCATCCCAAGTACACCTCTTACCTCCTCTCACTACGCCTCTATCAGAGAGAAAATTTATCCTTGCCATTGGAATTTAAATCCAATAAACGACTATTTTGTCATTTTTTACTTAGAAAAAGAATCTTACCCCAGGAGCACATAGACTCGATATCTAATACAGCTTTCCAGACATTTATTTTTTTGCACTGGCAACACAATTTTTAGAAATCTTTTTAGACATTTTGCGACACATTACTTGAAATTTTTTTTCAGAAAACCAAGCACATAATCTTTATTCTATTGATTCAGGAGAAGTATATTTCGAAAGATGTACAAATTTATACTTCATTTCGTGACACATCTAGAGATTATCGGCGACAAACCAAAGTGCTGTGATACACAGTTTGATCTGATACGTCATTTCCTAATTCAAAGTAAGACTTAAGAAAATATGATACATTCATAATATCTATAACTTTGAGAAGAGTTTAGAAACATTCCGATCTTTGTTCAAGTAACTGAACCTCTTCGTTGTACTGTTGTTAAAATAAAGTTTCAGTTCATCCATTCCACATGAACTTTGGATAATTTTGAGATTTGTTCGGACAGTTGAACCCCTTCTTTGTGTTGTTGATGTTACCACAGCGTTTCTGCTAATCTTTTCTGCAAATGTTCTGATGTGGAGAAAGGCGGTAGGATGGATTAGCTTTTTGGGTGACATCAACGACAAGGAGGAGCTCAATTTTGCGATCTATGCTTGTGGGAGACATTCAGATAAATTTAAAATGATGACATTTTCATACGTTTTTTTACACGTATAAGTCAATGATTTCTTCGGACTCTTAGGCTTTGTTTTATCGAACAGTTTCGGCCTTATAACTCTTTGGTCGCCTTTAAGCGCATATCAAATCCAATGTCCATCAGAAACGTAATAATTGAACTCTTTATTTTGTCCATAGGATGTATTTCTGCATAGGGTGCTTCCACCATCCTTCAAAGTGATTTAAGTTCACAATTTACCCTTAGCGCGTTCGGTCGAGCCACCATACTAACCAGCTCAGGAAATGAACTCAGGACTACAGCACTCAGAGCGAGCTATATTTTTTTCATCCAGCAGAGCATTGTGAAATATTTATGAAGAATAAAGTGAAGAAAATGGTTTCAGGGAGAGAACTTTTTCGTTTACGTTCATGCCTTTGTCTCAACTTAACTTCACAAGAATGGATTCCACCCCATCCCTTACGCAGGAACCTATAGTTTTTAGTTTCGTAGGAAATTTTTCTGCATGCACACAAAAGCTTGAATGCCATATTAATCATCTTGAGGGAACAAATAATCAATTCTCAAGGAGCTTTAGTTAAAGTCTTGCGTATTTAAGATTTAAGAGCGAAGAAACCACTCAATCATTTGAAAAGGGATAAAATGACAGGCAGTGTCACGAGAGAAATCATTTGCGTTAAAAAGAAAAATATATTGTAAAATAAAACTATATTGAAAACCTTTGAAGATAATCCTGGGGAGACGAGAATAGAGGAGAGAAAATTTATAATTTTAAACCTGATCCCTTTTCACACAAAAGCAACTGTTATTGTTTTTTTTTTTTTCTACTTCATTTTTCTCTGTTAAGCTCATTTGAACTGTAAGGTCCGTGCTAGAGTTTATTGATACGTGGTGTCTAAGAATATCGGAGAGGTGATAAAACTAGGACAAACGTTAACAAGCAGATCTTCAATCATTCTTTACTGAAATCCCACAGGCAGGTAGTTGAAAGATGTCTTTGTGTCGTGATTGCCTGTGACTCCGAATATTTTAAATCAATATGGTTTGATAAAACAGAAGACGGTACATTAAAGTCGCGTTTTCCTATCAGATATCAATTTCGAATGAGTATCTAGGGATTTTCTCCTTGAGGGTTCTAAAACTTTACACCTGTGGTTCATCGTTGACTAGTCTAAACTTGAAGCTATAAAAACAATTAAAGACGGATTGGAAGTCGAAATAATTACAGAATCAGAGGGCTTAGCTGTCCGAAAATCCATGAGTCATTGTCGGTATACGGACACGTATTCACAAGCTAATTTTTTTCATCACGTACTGTATAATACTTTCTTCCTTGGTTGAATTAAACGAACGTCTTTTAAAATCGAGAATATACGGAAAGTCAAAATAAAAAAATACGCGTATAAATATTGTAAATATTCAGTGAATTTCGGTAGAAAAATAGGTTCAGAACAAGGAAGGTTTTTTAGGAAATGTTTCACAGACAGTCGAGATTAAATGACGAACGACAAAAGTAGTTTTATTACTTTAAGTGGATCCCAGTGTAACATTGCACTGGACAATCGAAGTGTGACACAGAAAAGTGATAATTTTTGCTGTGCGGGGTCTCTTCTGGTATCCACTCTGAAATGATGGAATAAAAGATTTCAAAACTGTCACCATATCTTTTTTTCGCAGACCTCAACCATCGATACATTCTCCAGCCTTCTCCTGATTTTTCTTAAATTCAACCCATAACTACTACAGTGGGGAGTACTGCCGTATGCCTACACCTATCACAAACTTAAATAGAGTCGTTGTAATTGCAACCCAGTCGAGGATATGCGGTTGAAAATAGGCGCACTTATATCAGTAATAAACTTATTTACTTCTGCCAACAATAATTGTTTGAGGTATATTTATTCACTCACGTCTGTTCGTTTGTTTGTCTGTCCACACGATATCTCCTAGAGTTTTCAATGAAATATTGTAAAAGGGTGATCAATAAGCTTCTAAAGTAGTGATTAATTTTGACGGCAAATTTTCAAATCTTCTACAGATACCTACTCTGTATTGTAGCAATATGTCCGTACAGTATCTCCCAAGTTCTCAAAAAATTTCAATTAGATTTTCTTGACTAAGGGAGAATGATTTAAAGTTTGGGGTGGATCCAAGGACTGATTTCACCGTTACCTCCCCCTGCTTTAAACTATCTACGAACTGATTTTCATTAATTTCTTAGCGACAATTGCGTTAGGAGACGGGTGCATTCTCTAGTTGCTTTCGAGTTATTTTGTTATTTTGACCTTAAAGATACAGACCGGTCTCCGGTGTACAAAATGACTGGATGACAGACCTCCTACATACGTATGAGCGTATGCATATGCCCAAGTAATATATATATATATATATATATATATATATATATATATATATATATATATATATATATATATGCGTTGGTGTATTTTTGAGTATGTACAAGTATCTAGATTTGAAGAGGTGTAATGGTTATTTGCACGGAAAATGGAACCAGCAAACCAAGTTAGAATTCCGGCTGAGACAGCTCGTTTCCACTTCAATGGAGGCTTTTGGAAAAGGCATGAATCAACAGCCTCTTGTGCCCTGTCAAATCATTTGATATCTTGACAGAGAAAAGAGTTAATGGGGGAAGTATCAAGAAAAACTTTTTTCTTACGACTGCTGTTAATGCTGAAGTAGAAAAGACTGTTACAAATATTTGCCAACTGTGTGTGAGGATGTTTACATAAATGTAAGGAAAAATTGGAGACGGCTAGTGAAGGGTTTGATTTTTGAGGTCTGATAAAAAGATTTGGCGACTGTTGTTAATATAATTGTTTCATTTTTAAAATCCCCAAAGCGGTTACATCGAAAACAAATGACGATATCAAGAAGAGAAGATTAAATTTTGTACCATGATAACAAATTATATGTAGAACAGAGAAAGAAACACTGAAAAAATTAGATAAATTGTATCGATAGGTATTGGGGGTTGGGCGACTGAATCGACACAAAAAAATTTTGAAAAGATTTTTCAATGTCGAGTGTTTAAATCTGTAAAGCTGACTAATATATATATATATATATATATGTATATATATATATATATATATATATATATATATATACATATTTATATATATATATATATATATATATATATATATATATAGTACAAATTAGGAATGCAATACAATAAAATATCATACAAATCTGATGTATGATAGGTTTGTTTCATAATTTGCTCGATACATTCAACTTGAAATATCAAGTTGGTTTACAGTAGAGCTTGAAATATAATGGTATGAGAATTCGCTACACAAACATGTTGATTTTACTGCCCTGTTTGAGCTTCTTCAGGCGAGAAATCCGGTTTATTTTAGATTGCTAATTGGGGACATTTTTAGCTGGGGATTTACTATTAAACGTAGTTGGGTCTTTCTTTTATTTCATTACTTTTAGTTCAGAGGCTGGCTATTGCTTGCTATATTTTATATTTTATTGAATGGGGATGCATGTCTGTTGTTGATTAGAAATTACAAACTAGGGGATATGGTGTAGGTGTTTACATTATCAGTAAGGGGTAAAAATGCCTCAAATCGAATATTGTATACCAAACCGAAATATCAATCCAAGAGAAGTCCCTAGAAGTGGAATATCATACATGGATATCGAAAACACCCTTTAAACGATATATCATCTTTTACTGATGAAAAATATAAAAATAGTACATCGACATATTGTTTGAGACGGAGGGATAACAATCTCAGGCCTCATTCTATTCTCTCTCTCTCTCTCTCTCTATATATATATATATATATATATATATATACGTTGCTCTTACCATTCTCCAATTCTCATCTTATTTATCCACAGTCTGAATCTGCTCTATTTGCTTCTTCCAACGTGACAATCATGACATTAAGAAATGGATATATGATCCGAAAGAATGATTATAAATTGCGTTATTCTATAATGAAACTCCCATTCGAAATGATCTCCTGTTATTATACTGTAAATGTATTACTCAGCCTAGACAACATATGTAGTATAACGGTGAGAGCAACGCTACGTTGAAGTGGCTACCGTATTGGTTGCAGTTTTGTTACCATATATATATATATATATATATATATCAAAGTACAAACCTTCATAAAGTGTTCGGGTCGAGCTTAAAATATGATGAAATAGAGAGATATATATGTATATATAGATGGGTATGTTCGTGATTATTATTTCTTTTTCTTGTTTAATAGAATGTTATTCGAGGCATTTTTCTTTTCCGTACTTATCGTATGAAAAACTGTTCTAGTTCTTCGTGGAAAACCTCTCCTACATCTTCCAAAGGGTCTGCTGTTATGCCATCATTGCCCCTGGCTTTTCCATTTTTCATGTTTCGTACTGCAAACACTATTCCATCTCTTTTTATATTTGGAGTCATCAATCAAAGCGTAGATTTGTCGCACTTATATTTTCAAAGAGTACAATTTTGCCCTCTGATATTTATTAACTATTCTCGGAAATACCCAGAAGTAGACTTACCAAACACCCGAGATTAAAACCAACCTCACAGGCTTTAAAAGTGGCTATTCAATAATAGACCACCTAAACACAATAAGTGAGTAGATCGAAAATTCATCAGAATCTAACAAACCACTCATTTGGTTAGTGTAATCATTGTTGTCATAGAACGATATATGAGAGGCATTTGTCCAGCAATGGACTTCGAATAAAAAATCTTTCAAAAACCTATATATATATATATATATATATATATATATATATATATATATATATATGTTGCTTTTGAAGATTATGAAAAAAACATTTGACAAGGTAAACATACAGCAATCTTCTACTGAACGCGAGAACAGAGTAATGCCGTGGACCATATGAAAGTCATAAATGATATATAGAGAAATGGCATTGGGAAAATAAGAATTCACAAAGATATAAACCAGAAAAAGATCGGGAAAATGAGAGAAACTGTGAGGTAAGATTTCGTCAAATCTTTTCACAGCGAGTTAGAAAAATCTCTGTCAGGAAACTAACTCGGGAAAAGGGGAAAATAGACGAAGAATATTTTAAACATTCAAAATTTGAGGTTGACATTACATTACCATCCGCAACATAGGACGAGTTACGAAGTATGTTGACTGATCTAAATTGGGAAAGCCTAAAAAATTTGGTTAAGAATAAACAAAGAAACAAAAATAATGCGCAACAATAACGTCCCGAAAAAGACAATAGGAATAGAAGATGGCTAGAAAGTATTTGATATAAATAGAGACATATTGAAGAGCACCTTGTCGATATGCTTAAAACGTAAAGTGAACAATTTTACTGACTATGACGTACAAATGCAAAAAAAAAAAAGAGAAATGAGAAGAGCTTGTAAGGGAAAAAAGAGAGATAAAGAAAGACCAAAATGGATCAGAGAGTGGAACCAGAATATCATACAAGTAATTGGGTGACAGAAATAGAGATGGGATGGACACTTAGCAAGTGGGGGAACAATTGTTAGAGCAAAAAGTTAGCCGAATGATTGCCAAGGGACTACAAAATCAGTTGGAGAAAACTAGATACAAGGTGGAGGGATGAGTTAGATATGTATGGTGGTAAGATATGGCAAAAGTTAATGCAATCACTGTCGTGATGGAAGGAGATGGGGAAAAAGCATTTGTCCAGCAACAGACTTAAAATTAAAACTTAAAAAGTGTATATATATATATATATATGTGTGTGTGTGTGTATATATATATATATATGTGTGTGTGTGTGTATATATATATATACATGTGTTTGTGTGTGAATATATGTGTGCATGTATATATATATATACAGAGAGATATATGTGTATATACATATATGTATATATATATATATGTACAGAGAGATATATGCGTATATGTATATGTATGTACATATATGTGTGTGTGTGTATGCATGTGTAACTGAAAAACAGATGTAAATTCTTTCCGAACCAAGAGAGAACGACAACAACATCAACAAATTAACAGCTTCCCTAATTGAAGTTGCCACTATCAGTAAAATCTAAGATGAAATCAAGAATCTCAGGAAAAAACGCAGAAATCTCAAGCCACCGACAACAACAGGAGAGAAAATTGTAGCAACCGAACTAAATAAAACTATCCAAAATAAACGAAAAGAAGATAAACGACGGCAATCACCGGAACAATTTTCAAAAAAAAGTTGGGGTTTCAAAGATATTAACAAAGCCCCCAATACAGGATAGGAACAAATAACTAGTGTATGCGAAGAAAATGGATGCCTAATAAAGGACAGAGTCCAGATTGTCGGCCACGCTCAAGGAATTTATCAAAAAATCAATTCCCCTAAACGAGGACTACAAAAAAACAGGATGTGCAAGACACAAGTTATCACTTTGAGGATTTCCAAGAAGATAAGCCTTGGGAAGTGGATCAAGCCATAGAACAAAAAAGGAAAGGCCCCTGGACCATATAACATCGACTCATTCAGAGAATCCGGCAAGATAACTATTTAAAAAAACTTGCCATTCTATTAATCTTATGCCAAAAACAAAGTCTCAGAGGATTGGAACAATGCAATTGTAATGCTTTTATATAGAAAAAAAGTATCCCCGAAACACTTCAACAACTACAGACCAATGTGTCGACTGCATCAACAAATTTTTCACCAAAGTTATTGCCGACCAAATCAATGAAAAGCTAGATGAGAACCGATAACGGGAGCAAACTGGCTTCAGGAGAAACTACTCAACCATGGACCATCTCAGTTTGATAAATCAATAGAAAGCAGCAGAATGCAAAATGCCGCCCACTGTAGCATTTACCGACTTCAAGAAGGATTTAGACTGAGTGAAAATTCCCAAGGTCATTACTCTACTAAACAAGTTCAGAATATTGGCTCTGCGACGCCCATGATATAGAGGTTTAGTAAATCTTGGGGAGAGTTCATGTCATACAATGCATAATAAAAGACTAATGGTGATGATATGAGTATACATATATATATATATATATATATATATATATATATATATATGTATATATATATATATATATATATATCAACGTATATGTGTTTGTGTATATATATATATTTATGCATCTCTCTTTCTCTCTCTCTCTCTCTCTCTATATATATATATATATATATGCATATATATACGTGTATATATATGTATTTTGTGTATATGAGTATATGTTGGTGTATATATATATATATATATATATATATTTGTGTGAGTATAAATGCGTTTATACACATAAAATATGTATTCACGATGTGAAGAAAGTCGAAAAAGTCTTTGCACTCCAAGATATATAAAATTTTTCCACAGTAGCTAATATTTCGTCCAAAATTCGGACACTTCCAGAAACTCTAGGCAAAAAAAAAAATGGTGTGAGAAAACGATAGTAAGTTTACATCAAGCAAAGACTAGTTGTACTGTAGTGGTGGTGGTGGATTTTTTGCAGTTAATAACGTTGTGGAAACAGCTTGAAAAACTGTGTATGCAGTTCCTTTGTCGAACTTTTTTATGATGGGAATGGAGCTGCTACCAAAATGTGGTAAGTACGTTGTATGTTTATACGGGATGGGGAATGTAATTATGTTCTAATGAGTGGAAGGGAGATAGGTTATTAAAGTGCTTATATGTATAAGCAATGGGGAAGAGGTCAGGTGAACGTTACCTTTTAGAGTCGGAGTACAGTTATGACACATCCCCCCTTTTTACTGTTTATACACATAAACATTTTAACAATATGTGTATGACTATATATGTATGCATATATACGTTGAAAAAATTCTTTGACTGAGAGAAAAATATCTGGGAATAAATACCTATCACCCAACCGGTGTTTTCCTCGATTCACCGTAACATCGGATATTACATATACATCCAATAACCATGCATATATATATATATATATATATATATATATATATATATATATGCATATATATATATATATATATGCATATATATATATATATATATATATATATATATGCATATATATATATATATATATATATGCATATATATATATATATATATGCATATATATATGCATATATATATATGCATATATATATATGCATATATATACATACATATGCCATGTGTATCCATACACGTATATATGTATGCATATATATACATATTTACACCTATATTGTGTATATATATATATATATATATATGTATATATGTATACATACATACATACATACATACATACATACATACATACATATACCATGTGTATTCATAAACGTATATATGTATGCATTTATATACATATTCACACCTATATTGTGTGTGTGTGTATATATATATATATATATATATATATATATATTTATATATATATACGTGTGTGTGTGTGTGTGTGTGTGTGTGTGTGTGTGTGTGCTATGACTTCTTGTACACAACGCAAAAAGAACATCGTGCTTTGTCTGTTTACTATCAAATGAATTGTAATTCTTTGTGGCGTGAATACAAAGCTTTGCTCGCCTTTTGCCCCGACTGTTCTACAGAGATGTCATAAACATTGGTGCAACGACACCACTAAAGAAAAAATGCAGACATCAGAGACACAATGCCAGACAGTTATAGTCACGAGAGGAGGATAAGGGAACAGTATGAATAAAAAAAAAAAATGAGAAAACAGAGAACAAAATATCCGGGGAAAATCCTGATTCATTTACTTGACAAATGTAACCCACTTTTGATTAAATGTATTGAATTATATACACCATATTTTCGTCTCCAGATCCTATGTGCACGTTTTACGAGGTTTAATTATTTTGAACATTTCTTGAATCGTCGTACTAGTGTTAAAGTGGATTTTATTATGTATAATACGGAGACGGCGATGACTATTATTTTCTACTTGATGTTGTGTATTTATTTTACGAAATGGGGGAAGATATCTTGCATTTAAAAAAATATTCGACATTGAAACTCAAAATAGTTTTCTGCCCTAACCATCTATCGCATAGAGTCAAACTCCAGTCCAAGTCTTGAGATGATCTTGTTTTTTTATCATAATTTCAATAATAATCCTCACCAAGCTTAGGGGAGTAAACTCTTCAGTTTATTTGTACTGCCACGGTAAACCAAACTGATATGTAAAATCAACATTTCCCTAAAGTGTTTTTAAATCACCACCAACTAATTGGTAAGTGACTCTCTTAGTGACTTGGTAAAATTGACGTCTCACTTATCTGCGAATATTCAAGTTAGAAATACGCAAAGGGTTATTTCATTCTGATAGATTAACACATTTATAAAATCAACCTTTCACTAAGATGATATGAAATCGAAACTATTGGATTGGGGACTGGCAGTCTGATAGGCCGAGCCAAACTAACAACTCTTATATATCTACGAATTTATTCATTCTAGGTTCAATAGGAAAGTGGCAGTAATGACTTTCAGTCGGTATAGCTGTAGGAAATGAGTTCGACTCTGCAGAAGGTTTGTTTTTTCTTACCTTTGGTTTGAATAGAAAATCAGGAGAATGCACGTGAAAAGGATACTCGTCGAACAGAAAAAAATATTCAACACGAAGAAAGTCATAAAAATCGGAGATAGGAGCATGCAAGGGCTTCTCGAAGAAGCATTTCTAATGTAGCGCCTCCATTCTTTTAATAGGGATTGAATACGAAACTCTACTTTTAGCGAAATATCGAAAACGTCATTTCTGTCGACGACTCCTATAAAACCCCTGGACGCACATGGTCCAATGCACACTGGCTCCAGCACCCCTAGCTGGAGCTAGTGAGCATTGGACCATGTGCGTCCAGGGGTTTTGTAGGGGTCGTTGTCGGAAGTGACGTTTATAAAACGCATAGTGTTGGCTTGGTGTGACAACAATTCCGGTTTTTGTTATTTCAAATGGGAATTCTTATTTTTGGAATGAACTATTATTCAACCATGTCCATGCAATATATCGTTTCAAAGCATGAATTTATCTTTATCCATTTAAGCTAGACGATTTCTCTTTGCTATTTGTTCTTGTTTATCTTTGTCTGTCGAATCAAAGATAGAAAAAGGCAAATTCGAGCAATTTTGTTGAATCAGTTCAAAATGGGACGTAAAACAGAGGAAACTGCTCACAATATCAAGTATTTACCCAGAGGAGCATCAACAAACGTACAGCTAAACAATAATCTTACAGAGTTCGAAACGAAGACGAGGAGGGGGTCCTTCTGCGAATGACAACATCTAATTGTGAGACGCTAGTGAGTTGGACGTACGTAAAACAACCTGAGAGGTTACAGAAGAACCAAACTTTGACCTTTCTACAGTTGTTCGACATTTGCACCAAATTGGGAAAGTAGAAGAGCTTGTCATTTCGCATGATTGCAGAAATTAAACCAACTAAGCTACGAAACTTTACCTCACCCAGCTTACTCACAAGACCTCTCTGCGACAAACTACCACCTTTCCAAGCATTTCGACCACTTCCTGCAATATATCCATATATATCATAAGCTGTCAGATTGGGTGAACTAGCCCTTCAAGATATTCCTAAGTAACAATTGGTTATAAAATTAGATAGCATATGGATACAAAGTATTGCGAAATCTGGAAACACGTGGCAAAAGACGAAACGTACTAAATTGTATTGACCACGTGACAAACTGGATATTCGCTCTCGTGTGAGATGGCAATAAAGATGGAAACCTTAAATGGAATTTATGTTTATTCATTTTGTGACAAACAGGGAATACAATTTTGTTGAATGCCTTGTATATGGTCTGAGAATCAGAATGAGAGGGAATGAAAGAGCGAGCAAGTCCGAGCATTACTTTTCATGGCGAAGGGAGTTAGTGGACGTCCTGTATTTTAGAGCTAGAGGGATTTAGATGGCGTAGTAATTCCCCAACAATAGACATGAAAGGAGAAAATGCTATATGTGAGGTAACGAAGTGCGGAAGTTATGTAGTCCGCTTGTACCTTAGAATATCTCCATTGAATAAATGTTCCGAAATTCCGATTTTTTTTTCAGTGCGATACAATTCTTTTTAGAAATGCAAAGTCAAAAGTAAGACTAATTTCTCGAGGCATGACTATATGGGTGTATATTTTTTAACTTAGAAAATTTTGAGTGGTACCATGAAAAGGTTGTTATATCAAAACTAACTTCTACAAGAATCACAAAAAATATTATTCATTCTCCTGTTTGCAAAGGAAACAGTTTTTTTCTGGTGCATTAGCGATTCAGGACTTTGCTGGATTTTGCTTTTTTTGAATTATTAAATAGATTAAAGCCTTCCAAACTGTGGTTCATAACATTTTAGTGCGTCGCCGATAATCTCTAGGTGTGTCGTAAGATTCGGCATATTTTGTACATCATCATCATCATCATCATCAGTCTTTTAACGTCTGTCGTTGATATAGACCATCCCCAGGATTCGCCACACTTCTCTATCGTGGGCGTCGCAGAGCCAGCACTTTCTGAATTTGTCGAGCTCGTCTATCTAATATTCTGCCAGCCTCGGTTACGGTGATCTCGGGGGATCCATGTCGTGAGTCGTGATGTCCATCGGTTGCCAACCATTCTTGCAACATGGCTAGCTCACTGCCATTTGAGATTTTTTATGGATTCAATGATGTCCCTGAATCTAGTCTTTTCCTGGATGTACTGTGCTGTCTTGTGGTCTCTCCGTGTGAGGCCCATCATAATTATTTCATGTGTACGTTGCATGGTTCTCAATTTGCGTATCTGTCTCTTGGTTAGGCATTTGTGGATCTGTCTCATGATGAAGTTTGTACATCTTACTAAAGATAATTCTCCAGGGCCAGTTAAACTTCTGTGATGACCTTATATATCTGGTTTGGCTAACAAAGCTTACAACACCTTTGTGAAGATATCCAGGGATGAAAGTACTGGCGGAGAAATAGTAGATCCTTTTTGTAAGGATATCAGAACAAAGTAAATGCTCGTAGCCTCAGATGGAGGCTTACACAAAAAGTTTGGAAAGCTCTGAAATAGATATCAAAGAGTGAAATTGCATCGCTTACACTCAAAAGGGTCTGAGATGTGATAAGGTATGTCAATCAAATTAATCTGCGGAGGGATATATTTGCCAGGTGACTTAAAAGGTATTTCTCCAAAATCTGTGAGAAATAATTTGGTAGATTTGTTTACAATCAAATAAACTTTATTCGACCTACTTTTTTTTCTGTCGTTGCTTACAGTTATTTATTGATTTTTCTCTTTTTCTTTAGAACCTACGCGTCTTTCTTTTTACTCTTGTTTTCAATGAATTACATATCTTTATTATCTCCGACAGGCAAATCAAAACGTGACATGAATTTCTTTTTTTCTTTTCCTCTCAAAGAAGAATAATTCAATATAAAGACGTTTTTGTCTACACGCAGATTGAAGATAATGATTTTACACCGGAGATTGCAGTGAGTGGAATTTTAAGCGAATAAATAACTTTCAGGGTGATTTTATATATAGTTATCGGGGAAGGGTGTATTGCTGTTGTAAGAAAAAGAAGAGGAGATAACATTTCTTCTTCTTCTTCTTCTTCTTCTTCTTCTTCTTCTTCTTCTTCTTCTTCTTCTTCTTCTTCTTCTTCTTCTTCTTCTTCTTCTTCTTCTTCTTCAACAACAACAACAACAACAACAACAACAACAACAACAACAACAACAACAACAACAACAACAATAATAATAATAATAATAATAATAATAATACTAATACTACTACTACTACTACTACGTATGGTCAGTGTATCGGTGTGGATTATGGTTTATCCGTCATTATGGGAGTAAAATGACAAATATCAGAAGCCCGTGTGCTGTACAAATTAATTTTCAATCTAATTTCGGCGGCTAGGCAGGCTTTACTGAGGAAGTATATTGGAGAATACATGAATGGTGAGTTTATATATATATATATATATATATATATATATATATATATATATATATATATGGTCCGTGACTTATAGTGGGCGGGGTCGATACTTGATTGAGTGGATTCCGAATGTGTATGTTATAGTGGTAACATTTTGTCACTGGCTGTTGTTGGTTCTAAGTCGTAGCGCTAGGGGTTGCACCAAGGTTTAAACGTACATCAGGGAGGAAGTCAGACCGCACGCGAACTCAAACGTGGGATGAAAAAATAAACAGTGCTGATTTGGGGTCCCATTTTCATATTTGTTGATAGGATCCCCGGGTCAGTTATATACAGCGGGCACTGATTAGAAGAAAAAAAAATGTTTGATTGGTCAGAGTGGTCGCTCATTTAGATTCACTTGGGGGAGGGGGGGGGCTAGAGACTTGGTGTCGAGCCTGAATAGCTAAGAATCCCGCAACAGGTTCAAATCAGGTTTCTTATTTGGCAAATACATTACTGTACCTTTTCTTTTTTTCGTTAGTTGATACCACAAAAACGAAAAGAAAAACCCTTACCCCTGATCTTAGTGGGACTGACGAAATAAACTTGACATTGATCACCACTGGTTTGAAAATTTTAGTCAGGAGGGGACCAACAAAAAAGCTCCCAATTGTTATTTATGCCTTATATTCCTTTTCTCATTCCAAACTGTTTGGGGCAAAGATACAAAATTATGATAACCATGCTGATCTGGAACCCAACTAGAAAAAAATTTTAGGGACCAACCGTTGAAATGTATTGATTCTCTAAGATGAAGTCGCTGTTAAAATTTGAATCCGAATAAACACTATGAATTGAGTTCCTGGTTGGTGGAGAAAAGACAATGCAAATCTCCTTGTTTTATATCTTTTTAAGCTTCCGTACTTTGAAATTACGGACATAAGCTTTTGGTGGGGAAACAAACGAAAAAAAGAAAAAAAAAGAAGCGCTTTATCCCCGAAAAGGTCTCATTTCAGAAGTTACGATTTTAATGTTCCTCCCTGGAGAACTGAGAACAAGTGAATCGCCTTCTACCATAAAATAAAATCAAGAAATTGGGAGATTTTGCAGATTATGTGCTGATATAGAGTCATGCCCTGCAACATAAATACTGCTCGTGTCAATGACCGCTTACACTTGAAAATAGTTACAAATTTTACGGGAAGTTCGCGTAGTCATTTTCCTTGTTCGCGAAGGACAATCACTGTGTTTGAAAAGAAAAATTTTCGTTAATCTTTGGAGCAAACATTTGACTTGATTTGACTTATGCATAATCTCAGCTGACTAAACAAATGCACAGAAGGGAAGGAGCATTAGATAAGGAATTACCGACGAAAGTAAGGGATCATAAAGCTTAGAATTTGCAACAAAGTTGCTCGAAGGTGCTCAGAGTAGTGCAGTGCATATTAAACCCGTCTCACTGACCAATTCACTATTTATTTTTTTGTGGATGTAGGTTTCACAAAACCATAAGCATAATGGTTAATTCGGCTTATTTTCTCTTTGAAAAATGAATCAAAGAAAGAGTGATCCCGGTCGCATTTACACGTTGCAAGATTGTTTAAAAGAAAATCAACATTCAGACCTAAACGAAAAATAACATCATAGATTCTTATAAAGAGAAAAACACTTTCATTCTGATCTATAATAAATTGAATGGTGACCTACATCAGGTGAGAGGATTACTCAAAGGCAGATGAAGCGAAGCTAATTCAACGCCCGTAGCACCATGGGCGTACAAGCCGGGGGCACCGAGCAATTCGGTTAAAACGTGTCAAATTCCTGGCAAATCAATGTGATCCGGGCAAAACCGAGTGAAAAATCGGGCAAAGTAAGCCTTTTGCCCTCTTAACGAAAGTATTCCCATACATCTATGCGTAGCATATGTTATAGAGGGACACTAACACCAAAAAGATAAACACGTAAATATTAGCGCACAGACTTTTTTACTTGCATAGTTGAGTATTTTTTCATTCGCTCTAGAGCTGAATAAACCGACGGATGTCGGATGTTTCTGTAATAGCATTACTTTCTTTTTGTCTTACGCATTGTGTAGTGGCCAATACTTCAGTTTCAAATACATTCGTATTCATGCATAATTACTGTTTCAAAATGATTACTTCAATTGATAATTGACTAAAATCGTTAACCTTTGGAGCATCCAGTCACTCATGAAAGTAGAAGACAGTATAGCGCTAAAGAAATAGAGGAAGTGCAGAACCAGTGAATCGTAATCGATAGCCTGCAAGCATTAACGCAGGGCCCTTGAAAATGCAGAGACCGTAGCATACGCTACTTTCGCTACCTACTTAATCCGGCACTGGATTAATGTATCTCTCACTTGCATTGGTTGACAGTTTTCGGTCTGAGTCGGAATCAAGGGTATCAAATACAGATATCTCTTGATATCTGTGGGGGATAGGGGCACAAGGAGGTTGTGAATACGAAAATCTGCTAATAATTTGTATTGACCCCCTCGAACCCTTTCGACCACTAAAACACATACATCTTGTACCATAAACAATAAAAGATACGTTACCGTATCCAAATTGTTCAAATAAATAAATGAATACAATTAAGTATCGAACTTGATTTTTTTTTTATCGGAACCGAAAATAAAAAGCCGGAAATATATCAAGGGGTAAGTGTTTTTATTTTCAACATGTCCACTGCCACACGACACAAATGTGCAATTTGTGGGATGTTGCGTTTTGTCTCTGCTACGAAGCAACGTTAATAGATAAAGCAATGCGCTAGATTCAGTCTCTACCTCCATGAAGCAGAGGACCTGCTTATTTCGTTGCGTCTTAAGGTAGGAATATCATTGAAACATTGGCGTAACATAATCCGCTGACGTTTAAATCCGATTTAGATATAAATTATGAATAATTCGTTTTATTTATTAGAAATAGTAAAATATTGAGGAGGATCCATTAATCTTCATTATCAGCTCCCTGTAAAGTAGAAAATGCTTTCGGCTATTGATCACGAAATTAAAGTCGGCTCGAATAATGAAAATGACGCAACGGAGCCATCTCTATCTTCGTGACTAATTATTAGATTATGGTTTACCTCGGGGATTAATTTTTCACTATTAGGCTATCTAAATTCGTGATTTTCATCGCGAATCTGAGTTGAGAATGATATGGTTATGCCGGAGAGGAAAATAGATCTATGCCGGTGGGATCTTGGTGAAGATTGTACTTGGGAGTTTGTTTGATGATGTATTTTTTTTTTTTTTTACAGTTATATCGGCAAAGGTTTTGTTATACAGAACTTTCTGTCCTTAGGAAAATCTTGGCCATCGGGTTCTCACTGTCTCTGTCTCTCTCGCACGCGCACAACACACACACACATACACACATAATACATATGCATATATATATATATATATATATATATATATATATATATATATAGTGTGTGTGTGTGTGTAAATTAATGGTATATTCCAAAAATCATCTATATTTTCCTTGATTTTCTTTTTTCTTTTATTCCAAAGGTACTCGATACTTATTGTACAGACAATATTCCATTGAAATGTAGAAATTTGGTCTATAAAAATGTTTAACCTTTTGCTATGTTACCTTATCAAGTAGACAATATAATAAGGTTTCTCGTTTCATTTATATTCTGGAAATGAACCAGTTTTATTTCAGATCAAAAATTATTATATGTTCTCTCTCTTGCATCGTACTGCCAGATGATGAAACCTATTGTAGTTTTAAGTGCGTGCTATCAAGTTGTGACGATGATTATAATTTCCAAATTTTTACGGTTCACCCAAGTCAGGGTATTTTTTTTTCATTTGCGTATTCCAGTAAAACGTACTATTTGGTTAATTTATTTCTTGTTAGTCGGATACCGTTAGCCTGTTTTGAACTTTTTGTTATTTCATTCTATTTTCTGCTGTTGCACTTGAATTGTAATAATTTCTTGAGTATTATGATTCTTTCCAGTCATTTTGTAGTACATCAATCTTCTTCAAAATTCTTCAGCGTGAATTTTGCCCTGGGTCCACATTTCTGACCCTCAGTTTAGCAATTTATTTCTATCTCGAAATTTTGATTTGTTCAATTTTGTCCAGGCGCAAATTACGTCTTGAATGAACATTTCTACACATGATAGTCTTTTTTATTGTTTTCTAATCGATAATCCGATTTGTCGTCTGTCTGAAAGCCCAAAACTGAACCAAGAGAGAGAGAGAGAGAGAGAGAGAGAGAGAGAGAGAGAGAGAGAGGGGGGGGTGTCGTCTCTGTGGTTGTCATGTATGAAAAAGGCTGTGTGGTTAGCTTATTTACTCTCAGAATTCAGTAAGAGATTCCAAAGCAGAGTTTGGAATCGTTTTGATTTTCACGTGTGTATTTTGTGCTTTGTATACAATTTCAGGCATAAGGCATACGTTGTTTGTTTTTTTGTTTGTTTTTTGTTTTTGTCTTTGTTTTTTCATCAAGGTCTTTGTATTTTTATTTTTATTTGGATTTGTGTTCGTTGTTTTTTAGTTTCTTGATTCAATATTTTGTCATCATCGTTTCTGATGATTCTTTCAGTATTGTTTAGGCAGATGTATCCCAATTTTATCGCGTTTGAGTTGAAAATTTTGTGTAATCTGTTAATATGCGCTAGATATTTTCTAACCGAATCCAAAAAGTCTCTACCAGCGTTGGTTATAACCAGCTCATCAAAAGGTGGCTGGGACCAAATCAAATTTCTCTTCCAATTTCAACGTTTGCATTTATTTCTTTTTTCAAACCCATTTTCTTGAATTCTTTTGTTAATTGTTTTCTGATTTAGTCGTATTTTTGGTAATGGCAAGTTTCAAGTACAGTAAGACCGTCGTCTCTTTATAAACCGATTTCAGTTATTTTGAAGATGTTGGTGGTTAGTGTATAAAAAATGTAATGTCCTATTCAGTCTGATACCTGGGCAGATTTCTATGCTCCCATTGCAACGTTAGGTTTTTTTTTTTCCTAATCCGCTGTTTTTCGATATCGGATAAAAATTTAGTTTGTCGTAACATATTTTTGTCAATAATTTGATGTGATTTTCTGGTTTTATTTTTATCATCTTTCACCAATATCTATTTTGTCTTTTTACTTTTCCGTTTCATTCCTGAATCAATTTCCTTTGAAATTTATCCTGAAGGTGTTTGTACTTGATTGAAATTTGTTTGTGTTCTCAATGCAGACCGACTCATTCTCCATGCAATAAAGGAGGCCATTCCAAACAGAGTTTCAAATGATATAACTCAATTCTGTCGTATTACATATCCATTTCTAAATAATATAATTGTCTGCGTCAACGACAACAAGTGCAGACATGGATTGTAAATGAACAAAATGTGGAATGGCGATTAAGCAATTATATGGACCGTCTTTCCGTCTGGGTATTTTTCTCAATGGTTGAACGCGACACTAATTTAAAGTGGCTACCTTATTTGTCGAAGGTTCTATTCCTGCAGCAGTTTCATTTTTGTTTTTTGTTTTTTTTTGTTTTTTTGTTTTTTTTTGTTTTTTTCTTTTTTTCACAAAAACGTTCATCCTATGTGCACTGTTTAGTCCGATAGACTCATTCTCTGTGGAAGAACGGGAGGTCATTCCAAATGGTTTAAAATGACATAACTCATTCATAAATATTAAGTCGGAATATAGGGTATGACAGCCAGTAACGAAATCCTGGTTTCTGTTGTATGTACTAGCCTAGTGATTCTTGCAAGTGTCGAATTTGGTTGAGACCAGGTCTTTATACCTACAAATTTATAACGAGCCTTGTGGTAGGATGCAAGTCCATCGAAAGGATACCTCCCTCCTCTGTACTAAATCAGCTGCTGAGTGCACGGCGAAATTATATATATATATATATATATATATATATATATATATATATATATATATATATATATATATATATATATATATGTATCAGCCCTCATCTCTCATTGTTAAGATCCCTTGAGTTTTTGATATATGGAAGGCTGATATTTCCAAATAGGAGAGATACATCTTTCTTTTTCTTTTTTTTTTTTTTTGCTCTTGCTATTTGATGAACTGAAATTATATAAAATACACATATCAGATGAACTTGTATATCATATATATATATACATATATATATATATATATATATATATGAAAAATGATGGCATATAAGAAGTATATGGATACACACTACATTATAACTATGTAGATAATAGAGATTAGCATTGCAGTGACCTTCAAAAATAGCATTCGGTTGACTACAAAAAGATTTTTTTGGTTTTGTTTTTACTTTTTTTTTCTTTATATCATTCATTTAATTCAGCATTTTTATTACGCCATTAGAAATGGATGAAATCCCATTTTTATTTTTATATGTATATCATTTTATAAGGTCAATTGCGTCCCTTAGCATGACAGAAGATATCTGTACGTTTCTCATTATTATACGTGTGTAGATCATTGACACTTAATAAAAAAATTTCTGTCGATGCATACAACTATCCTTTATACTCAAACACATCATTGTCATAAGAGAACAAGTGATAAGAAACATACAGAAAATTGATTTAATATAATTTCCAAGACTCGGCTTCGAACTAAAAAAAAACGATTGGATTTTCAATATTACTGATTCTTTCCACCTATAAGACTCTTAACAATTCTTTGTCTGTTCGTTTGTGTGTGACGAATTCAATTATCGCAATCACTTTGAACCTAATTAAAACAAGGTGTTGACAATTAACGTCATTCCAAGATAGAGATTTCACACTCGTTTTTTTTAAAATACTCACACGAGGAACAATACCGTGCCAACCCCCAAACATAGGGACGTTAGTACAGAGTGTTCTTAATTCTCGTTGTTTTTTGATCACTTGGGCGTTTTTGCCGAATGGAAAACCCATAGAAAATGGCTTAATTGGTATAGACACCAACCTGGATAACCGATATCAACACCTGCCAGTCAAGACCTACCTGAATATGATCTTCCAAATGGAAGATCATCAGGAAGACCGAAAACAATATTAATCCGGACAGTCATTCAGTGAAAACCTTCACGTGACCAATGGCTTTCGGAGCAGATTAATTAAAGAAAAATGGTTAAAAAGGTGTGATCAATGAATATGTTTGTCCTCTCACCTTTTGTTGGACCCTGATCACAAAAAGTCCAATTTTCAAAAAAGGAAAAACAAGTGTGAATGCTGTTAGACATGAACTAAAGGACCAATTTAGCATAAACATAGATTGCAAAATGAATTCCCCCCACCACAACCACCAAAAGCGTATTGAAGGGGGAGATTTAGTTCGCGACAAGGATTGGATGTTCGAATTATGAAGCTTCTTACTCAATTGGTGAAGCCTGCACATGCAACACATTCATAGTCAGTAAGACTAGCTAGAAAAAAAAAAAAGAAACCCATGTTAACAGTTTCAGTTGACGTTTTCTAAGGTGTCAAAAAAAAAAAATCTGACCTAGAACCATTACCCAATTACCGTCAAGCTTGGAGAGTGTAGGTCGCACACACAGAAGTTGTATAGCAAGGAAGCAGACAAAGATAATGGCGATATTTGTTGAGTCAATTGAGACTGCTAATGCACTCAGCTGGAAAAATAAAAACCGTCTATCAAGAAGCAAAGTACGGAAATTGTTCCTTTTTCCGGGCAAACGAAAGGTTCGTTGCAGATACGTGTCGGTATAATAACCCGAAGGAATTCCAAACGGTTCAACAATGCGTAGGCAAAATAACTGGTCTCAACGGGCATCTATCAAAACGAAACAGAGTTCAGGTCTTCACTCGGTCCCGTGACGAACAAACAATTATATTTTCCAAGACTTGACAAATGCAAACACGAAAGGTCAATTTGTAGCCGTTAGTTCTTGCTTTGGTTCAGATACATAGAAAGGAAACGCGTTCATTGTAGCACGTTTCCGAAGACATCTATCAAA
Organism: Thysanoteuthis rhombus; assembly: GCA_963457665.1. Lineage (NCBI taxonomy): Eukaryota > Metazoa > Mollusca > Cephalopoda > Oegopsida > Thysanoteuthidae > Thysanoteuthis > Thysanoteuthis major. The sequence continues at coordinate 31,734,147 of OY735219.1, forward strand.
GTTAATTGCATTATATTTCCCTCGGGGATTTTATTTGTCATAGATTTTCCAATAATCAGTTGTCATAAGTTTGGGACAAGAATTTGCCGCTTGTTTATCGTGATAATTGACTTCATCAAACCTGGACACGTTGTAAACGAGATTTGTATCATACGTACTACTGCAATAATTCGGATTGTTTGAATGTACGACCGATATGCTCTCTGACTATTATTCATTCTTCTCAAATCTTTTATCTTCTCTCTCCTCCCTTTGCGCTCCCAGTACACAATTGTGTCGGAAAATATTTTGTCTTTATTTGTTTGTTTGTTTGTTTGTTTGTTCTTTGTTTTTTGTTTGTTTTTTTTCATAAATGATTTTGACAAAAAACTATTTGAGTTGGATTTATGAAATCAAATATAGATATATTTTGAATCACCCTCATCCAAGATATTTGTTTCATTATTAGTTTCAAATGAGTCTCGCACGTGAGTGGAGGAAATACCTTTTTTAATTCGTGCATTGATTATTAGTTCCCGAGTCATAGCGGTTCAAAGTCATAGCCAAGTATTTACAAGCTGGGAAAATAGAATTGGGGGACCAAGCTCAAGCAGTAGAGAAAGTTTCTTTCCCTTTCAGTTGAATATACTCTCTAATTATTCGGCCTTCAAATTCCACCGGATTTGTCAGTTTTGATGACATTGTCTTCTTTGCTGAGAACCTTCATGATCTCCACATAATGCTAGACAAACTGAATGAAGAAAGCAAGAAAGTAGGACTCCACATGACCTTCAGTAAACAAATGTCATGTACAATAAACATATAAAGGACAAAGTGACACAAAACAAAAAAGAACACGCAGACCGGAAGGAAGTAGACCACTACATCTCACTGAGACAACTAATTTCCATTAAATCCTCAAAAGAGAAGAAAATCAAGTAAAGAATCAATCTAAGTTGTAAAGCTTTCGGTAAATCAGGCTCGATCTTCAAAGACGAGAAAATCCCATTCGTCTTAAAAAGAATGGTATGCAATCATTGCTCTCCCAGTAATCCTCTATGGAGTGGAGATACTGAACTCAGTCAAAAGACTGACCCTCAAACTGAAAGCTATGCAACGTGCACAGGAGAGGATCATGCTCAACCTCACATGGGGAGATCATAAAACAGCACAGTATATTAGAGGGAAAACAGGAGTCAGATGATATAGAATCCATCAGGGAAACTATGGGCTGGTCACGTAACAAGAATGTCAGACAACCGCTGGACTCACAGCATGGATCTCGAGAGATCATATGCGAAACTGTGACCGGCAAATAACAAGATTGCGTGACGAACTAGACAAGTTCAGAAAGTATGGGCTCCGTGACTCCCACGATAGAAAGGTCTGACGAAGGGACGCTGAAAGGTTGCTGCTGCTGATGATGATGAACTTTTTTCGGGTTCTAGAGGGGGGTTCTATTTATTTATGAAGTTATGTTAAACTGGACTTTGTTTTTAGGCATATCTGATATTAACAGGTCGCAATTTACCTCTAGCGTACATTTTATGGATGAATTTTACAAGAAAAAAAATAAATTTTTCAGTCACCATGATGTCCGTATTCACGCTCGCAGAAAACAAATCCGTCAAAAAATATTTTTTCTTTGTGTTTCTTTCATCTTGGATTTTGAAAAAAAAAGCTATTACAGTTAGATCTATGAAATCAAACTATGTGTATATTTTGGATCAGTCTTAGCTAGGGATTTTTTTCATTATTTATCTGAACGTACTCACTTGTGAGGGGGTCAACGCTTTGAACGAATGGGGAGAGAGTAATTTGTCGTTTCAGAGTCATGGTGGCAAAATACCTGAGTGGTTGAAGCCTCGGAAAAGTAGCAGACTGCGTTCAAACTCTGACAAAGATATTTTTTCCTTAGTTTTTACAGGTTTTAAAGGGTGGTTTCTATTTACAGAGTTGTTATAATTCTAAACCTGACTCTCACTTTCCATTCACCATTGAAATTCTACAAGTGTGATTTCTTTTTTTTCCTCAGTGCTGATCGAATTATTGCTTCTAATTTATTAGACCTTTAAATGATCAGGAAATCTGTCTTGTTTACATAAAGAAAATACTTAAAGGTCTCAAAAGAGAGGGTTATATTTACGATGTAGTAATAATCTTAAAGTACCTCCATAGTTTGAATCCTTCATAGAACACCATAGACATGAAATTCTTTTTTCTCTCAATGATTATGCTAGTTTGTCAGAATTTTTTTTATAGGTATTTAATCTTACACTGACAATGAAATATGTTTTTTTCCCCAGAGCAGAAACAATAACTCTACCCCTAACTCTTATCCAAACTCAAACACAATAATGAAATACGGTGCAAAATTTAAGTCTGATTGTCCTCTTTGACATGCGAACTACTAACGTCAAAAGTGATCAAATGATAGTTCTTAGAAAATTTATTCGTTAAAATTTTGTGAGTTGGTAACTATGCCCATCCGGAGTTTTTTTCCAATGAAATCTCTGTAAAATATCATTTGTGTCCTAGCGTTGTCACGTTTAGAAGGGGTTTTTGTTTTGGGTTGTTTTTTATCGGGCAACATCGAGTACCTCAGCTAGTATTAAACATAGATACATTGCAAAAGAATAAATAACTTTTGAAAAAGTGATATCATTTAACTGCAGAAGTATATACGCGAGGAGATATGACGATGTGTTTGTTGTCGATATCCATTGAATTTCCATGGATCAAGCCCGTTCAGTGTTCCAGCTGCGATCCCATTCATACTAGTATTAGGAGAATCTTTGCTTGTTTTCTTCTCTCCTCGTTTCGATTTGTTTGTTTGTTTGTTTGTTATTTCGACCGAAATTCTGCCCAGTCTGTCAGTGAAGGACATCTAGTTTAACTTGATTAAAAACTCTGATAACTTTTAGTGATTTTTTTTCTTATCGATTTTCACACGTTTTTCCATCGAAAGGCAGACGATAAAGCATAGCAATCTCGTTGAAATCATGGTTCAATGTTTTGTTGCCGATTGCAATCCCAGATCTGATTATCACGGTTGCAAACACTTTCATATTTCCTACGATTGCGGCCATGGAAAGTACTGATTATACATTCTTATAACTTTGAAGAAATATGATTGATTAAAAGGGGAATTTTTCCGAGTCTTAGCAACAATAAAACAACCTGAAAATAAATAAACAAATAAAAGAATGCCAATTCTTACCTGTATAACCAATTGATTATGGTTTGAAATGTCCTATACTATTTTATAATACGACAGATTTTTCATTTCATTTTAAAAGCACGGAATTACTCCAGTTCATATTATTTATGGAAATAACTTCCACACGAAAACTTCTGTTACTATTCTTCTCTTTATTTATATAAAGTTTATTGCAATAAAATTACTATTTTACGATCATGGTTGTGGCAAAATAAAGCCCGCTGCATGTCATATCCCAGCAGGAAGCGGAAGTTCGATAATGACGTCACAACTTTGCCACAATAATAAAAAACAAGTGCAGATTGGATCGTAGTCACAATGCAATTCAAGGTCAGTAGTTAGTTCTGTGTATCTCTTAGAAGCCGGTATGATAGCTTTCTACAAAGAGAAAATTGAATGAACGTTTTGATTCTAAAAATAATAATAATCTTTCGAATTTAAAACATTCACATTTCAGAATGAGTTTTAAAGAGAGTGGAGTAAAAAGACAAATGCTGTGATGTCATGTTGACCAGGAGAACGTGAAAGAAAGGGGACAAGAGGGAGGGAGAAAAAAAGTGGAAAGAAAAGAAAGGAAGAAGGAAAGAAAGAAAGAAAGAAAGAAAGAGAGAGAAAATGGTAAGCTAAGAGAGAAGTGTGGTGAGAGAGAGACAGTGACTTAAAGGTAGAGACAGACAGAGAAAGTGACAGCTTACATTTCTCATGTCATCAAATATTCAATTGGTGTCGCTAATGTAGAAGTATAAGAATCAATTATTCTATCGGTGGTCACTTCAATGGCAAATAATCTATAGTAAATAAATGACTATTTTTCACTTATAAGGGTCAAAATCAAAGTGGGATCAAACATATCTTACCCTTTTCCGTGATTTCCAATGCATAACATATTTATATTTTTACCCCAGGGAACATCTCAAGAAATTAGATTAAATTGTTAAATTGATTAAAGCAAATATTATTTTTCTATCTTACTACAATTTTGCCCCGAATCAAAACTCTGAAATTAGTAGAATTTCAAAATGTTCTCCGCACAGAGAAGGGAAGCCTTGTGTTCCCACACTACTTCTTTCTCGAATTATACCGGTGTATAATTGTGTTGCTGTGGGGTTTCAGCATTTAAACAATTCTTTGGGATATCTAGCAACAATCGAAGAAGTCTCTGTGTCTCTGGGTGCGTGCAACACAATTACTTGATTACTATTATATGGTGTCGATATTTAACGTATGTATGAGTCACCAGACAATGTGTTGCAGTGTCGAATTTGAAGTTTTCTGGATCAGCAGTTCTCGAGATGTTTAATGGAAAAATCAATAAAAAAAATTAAAGATTAAGGTCTTTCTCCATGGTTTCTGAATTCTATCTTTTATTCTTTTTTTAGTTGTAAAAGATTCTAATTGGCAACACTGGAGAGAAGAAGCCGAAATACTTCGAAGCCGTTGTTCATGAAAATTATGGTAGATTGTTCCACTCACCATCGAGCTCGACAGCCTCCAAACGTGCACGTTAGGAATGGGCACTGCTCTGGAGCAACAAATAATCAGACCTCTCTTTGCCAAATTGTTCAGAGAACCAGTCGATTTATGTAAACACTTATTCAGTTGGGATTTAAATTGATTATTGTCAACTGACCACATTTGCATAAGGATCATTATAAAGAAAAAAACAACAACAGAAAGTTAATTTGTATGTTTCCTCTTTATATCATTATTTCTTGGCTTGTTCCCAAAACTCTATTTATCTCCGTCAGTCTTATCCAGTCTTCATTGATCTATCTCACTGACCCACTGACTCAGTCTGTTCATTGATCTGCACTTCTGCTCATAAGTATCTGGAGAAACGGAAATCTTGCGTGGATGGCTGGGTTTTGAGAATTAAAAACAGGATTTTTTAACCAAATTTTATTGCTGCCAATACGACAAGGAATATATTTAGGCATATTTTGGGGGTCTCGATGCTAGATCTCAGAGAGATTCTTTGGAAATCAGATTAAATTGTTACATGAATTAAAGTACGTATTGTTTACCTGTGTCGCTACAATTTTGCTCCAAATCAATCAGTAAGGTGCTGAAAAAGGTTAAATACGCAATCTTAGAAAGGTTCAAATGCTTGTTCAAATACTTATGAGCAATACTCTTTACTAAGTATATTTGAACAAGCACAAGCAAGTACTGTGTGTATTCGTCAGGTCAAGCCAACTTCATATCTAATAATCAACAATCATTCAGACATTTGATCACATACCTATTGTTGCTTTTATTGTAATCACGTTTTAGCCGATCCATTCTTCGGTCCACTTCATGCGCACTATCCTTACAAATCATTATCAAAGCAGTGGACTTTCATGGGTTGGTGTCACCCAGGCCGGTAACCCTCGGTGTCATCCCCCACTGTTGCCAACTCAGAGAATAATTGTGCTAAATCAATTCAAATGAAATGTCACAAAACCCCAAAACGCACTGCAAAACACCATTTTTCATAGTCGAAAAGAGGTTTATTCGTCTAGAGCTAAGGTTTTGCTATAATCGCTAAAAATGGCGTTTAAAGTAGCGGTAAATGTTAAATTTTTGTCCTGCCAAAATATCATGGTGTACCTGTCTGATGGTGTCAATCGGGGCGGGCCTCCCCCTACTCACCTCGTTGGTATACCAGTGTTACCAACTCTGATTTTTTTTTGTTATCACGATAACGTTTAGGTCACTCCCGTTTCTGGTGCTCAATCCGTATTGAAGATATATAATGTGATTTTGGTATAAATCATTATCATTCCAAGAGATCTTTAGACTATTTAACTCATTCTTCGTGCCGCTGCAACATCTAGGCCAACCCATTATGAAGGTGTATAATCTGAATGAAAAAATACCACGTATAGTTTGCAGAAGAGTAATCATTCCAAGAATTGTTTAGAACTCATACTTTTGCCTCTTTTATTGCTACCAAAATGTTTTGGAAGATCAATCTTCCAGAGTTTTTTAGATGTACAATCTGTACGGGAATGCTATGGTGTGTTCCTAAGGGAGTGTTCACCAAGACTGTAGAACCGAAAATGATTGCAATGTACACCTGATGAAGACCAGAGAATGGTTGGGCTGGAACATAGCGACAACAATAAAAGCAACAAAAAGAACCCTTGAAAAAAGACAGTACTAATTTGGATTATTATCTTGAAAATAAACTGTTGGTTTTATAATATTGTTCTGACTTTCCAGCATTTTTAGAAATGCCTTGACTTTCTGAGATAAGACAATGATTCGAAAAAAATAAAAGCTATAACATTTATGTAGTTATCAGAGGTAAAACCAAGCAAACTAAGCTTTTACAATATTGATTTATTAGTAATGAACTCTGTCGTATGATTTATTCAGATAGGTCTCCAAACGCAGGGTCACCTACGGTCTCCCAGTGAACTACGGTGAAGGACGCGAAAATTTCAAGTTCCTGCTTACAATTTTTTCTGGATTAAAAGAGGAATTGGATCATAAGCTGCTGGAGAATTTGCGGTGTGCTTGTATTAGAGTGATGAACAATTAACAGAACCAATAAAAATGGCAATTCTTAGACTGAAATATCACCAGGAGAGTTTAAAAGGAATCTGTGGCAGGAATCAAAGACAGTTGAGTTAATAAAGAGAAACTCTTAAAGTGATTCTGTACTACTCTCTAAGATATAACTCACCAATAGCTGCTTTTTTCTGTGTTGAACAATGGGTACTAATTTTGTCATTTTCTAGCCTCTATATGATATAGTAATTACCTACCGTTTCATTATTTTCGGTACTTATTTTCAGCCTTTTACTTTGGTAGTATGCGTGCATGTGAATGTGTTAGCGAATTTCGCCCTCTTTCTTTTTTTTGCAATTCTTAGCATTTTTCGTCTGCTTCCTTTGAAAAAAAAATCTGCTTTCATTTTTTTACCCTGAAACGCCATTTTTCATTCTGGCTCCTTTCTTCAAATTCTGTCTCGTTTCATCTCGTATTCCGTTTTTTTTTTTCTTTCTTTCTTTACGGTTTTACTTTTTACGAAATTATAAGTTAAGGGTTTTAGCTCCCAGAAAAGAAAATCAATTTAGGTAACCGCAAAGCACCTAAAATTTCTGATGGCATACAGAACCCCGACTTTTTTCTCCGAAGAAAAAGCTGAAAAAGTAAACGTCACTTTCGTTTCCTATCTGCACGTTGGCTAAAATGTGAGAAGTTAAGGTATACACATTCTCCAAATATCCTCTGTTGAAATAAGTAGAGATCTTATATGCTATCAAATACTGTAATTTTAATTTTGGTCGAACAACTGATCAGACAAAGAATGTTACAAATGCAATGTTATTTACCGAAATATACCCTACTATTCAGCGAAAGTAGTGATTGAATTGATGGTTAACTTATAATTTTTATCAAATGAAAATAAACAAGACTGCTCCAGAATCAAACTCCTCTCTGACTGAAACTTGATTATGAATATGAGGTCAGATTGAAAAAAAAACTTGTTGAAAAAAAAGCGTTGTCAGGGCAAAATATTCCAAAAGAATGTATGATCAGAACGAACTTATACTCTGGGGATGTCATGAAAATTACAATTTCCCTTTCTTTCTTTCTCTTCCTTAACGCGATTGGACGCTACAGGATGTCTTGGCATTACTCTTTATTTTCCCTATCTCATAAATATACTGTCTGACTAATCGGGATAACAAAATCAACTCTCTAGGAGTTTGACATTAACTACAGTTATTTTTTCATCGACAAACAGATTTTTAAAAAAATATACTCCATAATAAAGATTTTTTAAATTCAACTTCATTCAGAGTGCTTGTTTTTATATTCAACATCAGCAGCAGCAGCAGTAGCATTTTAGAGTCCATCATTGGATATAAACCTTAGTTTCACTTAGATCCGCTGGACCGCTCTATAATGGGTGTTGTGGTGCCAATACTTTCTGAACTTGTGTAATTTGTCACGCCTTCTAATATTTTGCCGGACACATTCGGCAAGTAATATCTGGGGATCAACACAGTGAGTTGCGATGTACCAAATAGAGATAGTCAAAGGTAGAGTAGCTCCTTCTGAAGCTAGCCTGTTCCAGTGATTGGTTTTAAATCTCGAAACGCTCGATGTTTTTATATTGTTTTGAGTTTGATATTTATATATTTTGATCTCAGTAGGGTATCCGTTTAGTTTCTGAGAAATCGGAGGGTATTTCGTGGTATCTTGTAGTATTTCGTGGTATTTTGTGGTATTTCGCAGTACCTAGTGGTGTTTTGGTTAATAGTAGAGTATTTCGGTAAATAGCAGTACCGGTGTTGCATGGAGCAAAACAAAACAAAATGCTACCTTACTCTTTCATAACCACTCCCTTTTTTCACAAAGTGACTTTGAAGAAAGTTCAGACAAATACTTTTTAATTAAATGAAAAATGCACAATTAAAGGTAGTGCTCCTAAATCAGAAGACTGCATGAGCATCACCTCTCCAAACCTGAAACGGATAATGTATCTTTTAAGAAAAAAAGATGAAAAAGTATAGCATTGAATCATCATCATCATCATCATCACAAGAGCCCTCTATCATGAGCGTTGTAGAGCCAATACTTCCTGAATTTGTCTAGTTCGCCTTGTATTCTGCCAGCCTTGGTTACGCATAGTTGTGAGTTGTGGTGTCCACCGGTTGTCTGCCATTCTTGCAACATGACCAGCCCATTGCTATTTGAGTTTCCTAATAGATTCTATGATGTCTCGGACACCTGGTTTTTCCCTGATATATTGTTCTGTCCTGTGATCTCTTCGTGTGAGATTAAGAGTGGCTCTTTCATGTGCACGTTGTATGGCTCTCAGTTTGAGGTTTAGTCTTTTGGTTAGGTTCCATATGGAGTCTAAACATGGAACCAAATATTGAATATCAAACATTTAATGAATGACAGAAGGAGACAGGTCCAGACGGAGTTTGTGGAAGAAATTCCCATTTCATCTCTATGATCATTTGCTGTACTGAATTTGCATTGAGTACAGATGTTGCCATTCAGCAAAATTGCCAATCAACTCAAGAAAAAAAGTCTTTTCTATTTCTCTGCATCATCAAATCGATTGTTTAGTGTAATGATGTTTATCAACAGCCAGTCCAAGACCGAGCTGTTTGTAATAAAGGCTTCTTTTCGAATCACACCAAATACAGAGAAAACAGTCCCCTTCCCAATTAGATTCCGTCTTGGTTGAGATATTGAAAGGACAGGTCTGGTTAGTCATGCAATAGAAACGTCACATGAACAACGCGTCTTGACGTGTTCGATGCAATCAATTAAACAAAATGCCGTGTTGGGGTGATCAATTAAAAACGCGAAAAGGAGTGATCAACAAATGTTGCTTCTCTCGCATCTACGGAAATTTTGAATTTGTAAAAAAAATACAAGGGGGCACAAAAGAGGGATCAGTTTTGCATAAACTTACTTTGTAAATTGAACCCCCTCTAAAGATAACAAGGAGTAAATATTTAGATTGTCAGTCCTTTAGCTTTATTTGTGCGGCCTGTGCACGTGATACAACCAGCCAAACCAACTGGAAAACTGAAGAAACTTGACTGAAGAAACTTGACGGTTTTCGGTTGATGATTTCTAAAAAAACAACGAGACCAAAAACATGACTGAAAATTACCATCAATGTTTTTCTTAGAACACTATCAGAAATACAATTGAAGACTGTCTGCTTCAAAATATGACGCTTAGCTGTCAGCACCACCTAATAGTCTAGTTCGTTCCGTAAAAGAAAAAGGGTCAAATCGTTTTACAAAACTTTTTTTCTTATTGTCTACGTAACCATGTCTAAGAACTTTTTAGAGGTCTGTCCAGAAAGTATCAAGTTATTTCGAATACCTCGAAACTTGGTTGTGCAGCCTTAATTTAGCTTGGAAACCAATACCTTACTGAACATGCATGAACATACACTTCCCTGTTGGGTTCCTCGGTCAATCATGAAATGCCATTTAGTGAGCTTGTGTATACTGTATGACTCCAACATTCACAATGGCCGAGCCTTCTCAATCTTCACGCCAAGTTTTTGTTTTGTTGTGTTTGGGTTTTTTTTTTCGAAGCAACGTATCACCTGGGTCTGTTAGCCACAGTATAGACCGGATTAAGCTCTCTGAAACTTTCTGGCTTTTCTGGACAAGATTTAAAAGAATATGACAAGTCAGTTGACGGTGATCTCAGAAAGTATTTTGGTGATTATTTTGAAAAGTGTAAAAGAATACTGGGAACCGTGCGAGGTCCAATTGTCCTAGGTAGGCTTTTTGTTTCGTTAATATTAAATGGCAGGATACTTTCCAGAGGGACTTCTTGCTTTAGATGTTTGGTATTTTAAACAGCAAATGAAGGAAAAATCTTCAGTACTCATAAACAGTGAATATAATTTTCATATCGAGCCAGTTTATTTTATCAAACCTTTTGAAAAATGGTCATCTCAGACAAAGTCAAATTGCTACCCAGGAACCGTTCATAATCTGCAAAGGAAAATGATTTGAATCATCTCTGGATTCTCTTCGATGGAAGCCATCAAAAGCTCATGAGAAAGAGAAATACGAGAAACGTGCCTGGCAGGATACATTTACTTATTCTTATTGAATTCTGTGCGACGGACGTCAGCCATTTCCTTTTGCAATCGAATCCGTCTCAAAAGACTTCCAAACAAGCATTTGACGACACAGATACCTTTCTGTGATTCTTGAAAAGGTAAAGGTCATAACTTTAACAAAATGTGCTCAGAAAAACGAAAAACAAGTTAGTTTTGGAAGGTTTTTATCCCGGAGACAAATCTGCTCGTTGCTTTTCTAAGGTTCCTATGGGCAAACATTTTTGAAGAATTGTTTTTTTATCTTGATTAGCTTTGAAAGTGATAGTTCCGCTGCAGGGATTCAAACTTAAAATGTGGTTGGAAGAGTTTCTGAAAAAAAGTTGGTTAATTAAAAGATTAAAAAGCTTTTGATGTTTTTTTTTCTTGTGTCATATTCTTCAAGACTAAACTTTGCTCATTTTTTCTTTAACTTAATTAACTTTTATAGATACCTCATACAAGTTCAAAGAATATTCTGCTGCCTCTCTCAACAGGGCTTCTGCTACGAGAGGTTATTAGGGGTTCGACGAAAAATCTATACGTGCATGGAAAAAGCAGACGACTTTTGCTTTTAAGATCTTTTAAATAAGGAGCAATGGTTTCTGTTTTGGTGACATTTGGCACTGGAAGCATGGACATCTGCTGTCACTTTTTCTGCGTGGGGGACAAAGGATGTATTTTCAGGGGTCGCAAATGATATACTTCCAAAAAGCGGGTTGATTATTCAGAATATATGATAGCAGCAACCCTAGTAGCAGTTAATTTAATGCAGCATTTCTATTTGGGAACATTAAGTTTGAGCCACATAAAATAATTGTACTGCACCATTATCCTCTATCAATTACAAAGATCGAACTTTGAACCCCCTTGTCCTGGCCGAGAAAGCCTGGCCCTGGAGGGGGGATACCCCGTTTGTCCCTTCCTTTCTCCAGCGGACGACCAAGACTGGAATAGACTGGAATATTCATCAAGTGAAAAAGACCAGCAAGTCTCATGCTTACATTTGAATGACCGTAGCCATCAAAGATGGTGAAGGGTTCTATCTTCTCTTATATTTTATATGTGCGTGTGTTTATTTGCTTGCTTTTTAGCTTCTTCCAACCCTCTTGGCCATACTGTTTTGTCAACAGATTTGAAGGTTGACATCAGTACTACACTATACACTTTCTAGAAATGATTTTTCCAATTTTTGGAAAAAAAAACTTTTGGGGACCTTATTGTGATTGCATGTTGCAGAGCACTCCTGGTCATACCGTTCTGTCGGCAGCATTGAAAATTGGCATCAGTTCTCTGCTAGACTTTTCTCATAATGTTTATATTCTTTCTTTTTTTTTTAAATAAAGCTTTTTTTACCTATTTGGGGCCTTATTCCAACGAATTAATAACATGTAGATCTCCAGAATCTGGGTGTTTGTTTTTTAAATCTATCTAAAATGTTTTCCAGGGGTAATAACCAGTGATGTCATAAATGAAATTTATTCTGACCATATATATTCTTATACATAGAATATTTTCACATGACTTTTGACACTATGGCTGTGGTGGTGATTAGTTATGAATTCCCGTTTTCTAAAGAGGACATTATTTTTAAATTTAGAATCTCAGATAATATGATAAGATTATTATAACTTATGATACTTGATTTATATTGTCAGTAGTAAACCAACATCGATTTTTATTGCTTTTGTCGGTTTTCATCGATCCGTATCGATTAGAATAGAAACATCGGATGAATTATTCTTCTATGCATAATATATACGTAATCTGCTTTTAGGGTTTATTTATGGCTATAGAGTCAATGTTTTTGTTTTTTTTAACTAAAGCGTAAATAGATATTTATAATTGTTTTAAATAACCACTTTCACGTAACTAAGTTGTCTAGTCAGCTCTCCTCTTTACCGTAACAGGGAGCTGTGCGGTTTAAGGCAACTTTTTGCTCTTGCACTCTCTAAAACAGTACTCCTTACATTCACAAATGACATAGCTGGATGGCCTACATCTGAAACACATCTTGAAAAGGCTCATAGTACCGCCAAGATGTTCAGTCCTATCTACACAGTAAAGCTAGTTTTGGTGTAAACACCGGCATTCGACTCCATACAAAGTGGTTATCTTGAATTGTGAGATAGATGGAAGTTTCTGAACAATTCCAAATTTTCAAACAAATGTATGATTCGACACCATTACCAACAGCAGACTAATTTACGTATCTTAATTGCAATTGAAATTTCTACACCAGTCATGGCTACCATTTTGAATTTTCAGTGATATTCATATTTTGAAAGAGCTTTAAAAAAAAAGTTATTATTCCCGAACGCCATTCTGTTATGTAAACTGTTATTTGTCAATCCTACCACGATTGCATCACATTTTCATTGGCAAGTGGGCTCAGGACATGGTTTACGATCGAGTATGTCACTGAAAAGGTTAAATTATCTGCATATATTGAGCAGCTATTGGAGATCAACGAACGATCTGGATCTTTTAAAAGTTGTAAATGATTTTGTTGCGCTTCACAAGGACAGGTTCTCGATGTTTGGTAAATATGATAAATCGAACTTTCAAAACTGATGGCCGAAGTTTATATTGTTTATATTATCATATTGTAGTTTTATCTTTTGCTTTGTTAAGGGGCTAATTTTGTTGAAGAAAATTGCAACCAGAAGTCAAAGAGTATTATGAACATTATGCTATTCAAATAGTGCATAAATAGTGTTGCCGGCCATTTTTCACAACAGATCACCGGTGATTAGAATATCTTAAGCGTTATTTCTCTTCTTTATCATGTTCCATGAAATTAACATTGTGGAAAAGAGTCCTCAAAAGCAAATTTCAGCCCGTGAAATTCAAATTACCTTGGGAAGAATGTCATAGGACCCCACTTAGCTGGGTGCTGAGTGATGCAGCCCTTTGTCCGGGAGACGAGCCCCGTTGTCAACCCTGGTCATGATGTGTTTCGATTCGTTCTATTTCAGGAGAACCGATGATATTCTAGCTGTCAGTTAATTTTCATGATAACTTGATGTTTGATGATTTTCTGTGTTAGTATCACTTGCTGTATGTTTTTCCCCTGATTCTTCATTATTCACAGATTTTATATTCTCATGATTTGTGATCATATCCCCGAGATATTTAAACTTCCGGGCATTCTTTAAAGGGGTGTTTCTTATTGAGATCAGTCTTGTTCTCGATGTTACTTCTTCAGCGTTGCTAAAAGCTATTGTCATCAAACACCATCTGGTAATGGTTTTATCATATTTTCTTACAATATCTTCCAATTCATGGACATTTGTATAAAAAAGACGATAACATCGGAATAAGAAGCATTCGTAATAGTTCTGTGCCAATAAAACCAGAGATTGAACATTGTCCTGAGGTACCAACGTAGAGCGCTTTGAGACTTTTGACTATTGTGCAAGATCTTAAGTGAATTTCAAGGACCTTGAATAAGATATCACGATTTAT